>SWBJ01000168.1:0-102497 GCA_024195555.1 Aureobasidium sp. EXF-12298
ACGTGGTCACCCACCGTAGTACTAATCTGCCGTTCAACTGCTTATGTATGGCAGAGCGGACGGGATGCCCAGTTTTCAGCTGACTGTGGCCGTACGTGTCTGATTCGCTTTTTGATGCGTATAAGTACATACTGCCATAACGCGCAACAACTTTTATTCCACAGAGTGGGGTTAGGACTAAAATATTCCAACAGAATTCAATTAGGCCACTCTTTCTTATTGCACGAACGAATCAGCAAACTAGCTATACTCATGGACATCATTTGCCTAAAATTAAGCAACACAAAAATTCGCTTGACTGTAAGGCTTGCCCGGATTTTCGCTACGCGACTCACACACGTCCTAAATATAGGCATATCGGCAGGCCCTACTGCATACTGCAAGACCGTGCTCTGCAGGCCTGACCCACTTACGCCTACGGTCCTCGAATCTTTCGCCAAAAGCCATCCCAATGTCCTCTCAACAACTCGTGTTAAGGTTAGATCAATGCTAGATCTCGTAAAAGGATTCAATGGCGGCTCGTAGAGCGCCTCGGGGCGATGGCGAGTGGACCAAGTCCTAGCTATAAAGACTCTGCACATTCAGTCCATCTGCTCCTGGCATTTTTACAAACAACTCCAGTGTTACCTCATAATGCGCTCTTCATTCACTGCCGCGGCATTAACCTTGTCGGCTCTGGTACAGGCTGATGCCACTACAATCTGGGCGACCAAGACAGTATCCGTTTGTCCTACCCAAGATGTAATTTCCCAGAACTCTGGGAATGGTCAAACTGGAATCATTGACACCACCTACAAACCTACCGAAACGGTATACGCACAACCTTCCACCGTTACTGAAACAGTATACGCACATCCCTCTACCGTCACTGTCACCGAGCAAAAGGTTACTGTAACCAAGACGGTCTTGGTTGGATCTCAGCTTCCTGGCAATACCCAATACACCGAATCAGTCGCACCCACTCAGAACATCGGCGCGGCTTCGACGAATGTTGCTTTCAGCAGCGTCAAGTCTGTTCCTTATTCATTCCACAACACCACAGTCGTACCTGGTGTCTACCAAAACGCCACAGGCCCTATCAGGTTCTCGACTTCTACCCTCTCCTCCGTGCACACACTGAATGCCACTGTCTCCGAGCTTCCTGTGGTCACACCTGTCGCTACTTTTAACGCTACTGGATCTTCAATTCCTACAATCTCATCCGCATTGAGCCAGAACGCAACTATCTCTGGATATTCGACTTCCGCAGTTCTGTCCTGTCCCAACGGCAAGGGAAACTCAACGCTCCACCTGACTAGTACTGACAACGGAGCTGCTCTCTCTGTCGTGTACATCACTCCTGTTGCAGCTACTGTCTATGAGACCACTACTGTGACTTCAACATCGACCATTCCCACCAAAGCAGGTTTCTTGCCAATCGTCGACACGACCGCCACAGTCTACCCTGGAGCGAATGCCAGCGAATACCCTGCTTTGGTACCCGGTAGCGGTCTTACTAAGCGCGCTATCGAGGAGCCTGCCTCTCCTTGCACCAGTGCGGTGACTATCTTTGCCGTTCAGAGCGGTGCAGCCACCAGCACCTTGCCCCAGCAAACCGTAACGAGCACGTCTACCTCCGTAGTGACGGTCCCTTACTACGCAGCTTGCGGTGCCTCGAACCTGATCAACAAGGACCCTGTGACCGGTGTGCATATCTATTCTACGGGACCTCTTGCAAACAAGTGGAGCAACGATATCTACCACTACAACTGGACCAATGCCTACGACTGCTGCGCCGCATGCCAAGAAGACGAATCTTGCGCCTACAGCGCCTTCAGCCCCGATTTCAGCGATGAGAGCGGAGCAAAGAGCAACACATGTATTTTGAGCTACTGGGACACCTGCAACGTGGCAAACAACCAACAACAATGGATAGCAAGAACCTACACCGGATACGAGGTCACCGTCAGTAACGGAAACTGTGGTTTCATGAGCCGCCACCGCGATCCTAGATGTCGTTATGTCTATCGCGATAACGATGTTCAATGCGATATCAACTGTGATGGCTCGTATAGTCTGCATATGACTTACCCTGAGTGGCAAGCTGCACCCGCTCTGGCTGAATGCCCTCTGAAGGTAGGCCAAGGATCGGTTATTTGAGAGAAATAATCGTAGTACTCCCATGAAAATCATGGTCTGCAATAGGAAAACGAATAAAAGCATACTTAGCTCTCCGCCCTAACGTACCAGACAAATGATCAAGACTCCATGCCTCATCAATGCTCGACGCAGTCTCATGCTCTGCTAAGTTTCGAATATTGAGGTCATCCTCAGCACCGAGCTGGGTGGATTTGCAACAAGTTTCTTGGTTTGCAACAATCTCGAGAGCTTTTACCGTCCTACCAGGTTCAGAATGGGCTTGTCTCGTTCAATTGAACCATTCCATTCCTCTCGAAGTGACTAACACACTCATCTCATGATAAAGCTCGCACGATGGTCCCATTAAAGATCATAGAGCTCCTCCTATTCGTAAGAAAGAACGTTAGCAAATGAACCCACTTACAGAGCAGGACCGACTGCGACGGACTTTCAAGGTCACTTACCATGTGGTTTTCGGGAAGTATGATTTGATGCCTCGGAATATCAAAGCGAGAATTGCTCAACCTCCATTCGGTAGTGGAAGCCGAGTATACAGGCTCTGCTATTCGCATTGCTGCAAGGATATCATCCTGCATGCTCATAAGCCAGGGGTGTACCGCTAAACATCATCGTAGGGTCAGATCAAGCTTGCTTATAACTACACAGATGCGAGCACTTACCGCCGACGTAGTCCTTAACGGTAATGAAATCGTTCCCAGGCGAAGGGCGGACTTCAAGAGTAAGGCCTTCCTTACCCAGTGGGCGGTCCTCACCGCAGCAGCGGATAAGGATTTCTGTGTCTGAGGCCTCGTACCAACTCCACGTCCCGTCTTCTCGCTCAGGTTCTTGCGCGAAAGGGCGCACGTCATTACTGATATCGCCGTAGGTGGCAAACTTGCACTCGTCGTACGCTGCGTCGGCATGTTCCATATGCTTTCGCTCCCAGTTACGGTCCCAAAAGTCTAGGTTCTTGAGAGAGGCTTCGAGGTATGAAACTTTTGGATTCGTGATCGATTGCGAGGCAATTTCATGCCACTCTCCAGTCTCTGGATTGAACAATGGTTGCGGAGTACCAGTGTCTCGGTGAGACTCTGTCATCACCGAAATGGCGGATGGGAATCCGCCTCGGATTGGCCATATCAAACGTTCGTACGGTCCCGAGAAGATTGGTCTGATGTTCTCGAATTTGCGCTCAAGATATGTCGGATAAGGAGGTCCGTCTTCGTCTTGTCGAGCATTTTGTGCTTCTGTCATCGCGTAGAAAAGCGCTAACTGTGGTCGTACGTGCTTAAAATGCTTGTTGCTTCAAGCCACCAAGCTGAACAAACGGCGAGAGGAGACGTTTTGAACTTGGAGCGGGGTAAACTCCTTTCTTCTTTAATCCTTCTCCCTCGGTCGGTAGATATAACGCGAGTCTAGCAGCCTTGAACAATTCAAAGCTGCTACCTGATTTTCGCGTTCGAACTCTGGATAGCGTGTGACAAAAGTAGGTTGCCTTAATCGTACACCGTCCTTGTCCAATCTCCGCGGCATGAAACATCAACTCACCTTACCCACTTCCCTGCGCGAAAGACATCTCATCAATCTTGTTCTATTCTATTCCCTATTCACTCTACATGTATTCCTCAATTCATCGCCAAGTCTCCAAGCTTACCTCAAGCAGACAGAAAAAGAGGTCTCAAGTCAATATGACCACCTCCCCGAGCGACCCTCTGCTGCCTACCTCAGACAGGCGCAAAGCCTTGAGTAGCACCTGGAACGATTTCTGCGACTTTGCGCTCAGAGACAACGTGCTCGAAGTCGCTGTAGGTCTTATTCTCGCTGCCGCCTTTAGTACTGTGGTGTCCAGTTTTGTCAGCGACATCCTGTTGCCTCCAATTTCGTTGTTACCCTTTTTGAGTCGCAATCTAGATGAAAGATTTGCGACATTGAAGCATGGCGGGAACGGAACGGCGGTATATAATACTGTGCAGTTGGCTTTGGAGGATGGGGCTGTTGTTATGGCCTATGGGTGAGTTAATCGTCTTTCCTACTTCTTTTTCCTGGTCCTTGATCTCATCCCGGGCCGCATCGAAAGTCCAGGATAGCAAGAAGAATCTTGTAGCTAACGTTTGGCGACTGTAGGGCATTCTTGAATAAGGTGTTCAAGTTTTTAGGGATCGGCCTTGCGCTGTATGCTATTGTCAGACTGTATATCTACTGCAGTGATGATGAGACTATCATCAAGCATGAGAAGAAGTGTCCGTATTGTCGTAAGAAGATCAGTATGAAGGTATGGCTTGCGCTTCTCTGTTCATTGACACAACGTCTGACTGCGAACAGGCAAAACGTTGCTTCTTGTGCACCAGCTGGCTAGATGGACGAGAAGATTCAGTTGCATCAGTCAGCATATGAACGAATTCACTAGGACATCAACGCGTGCTGGAATTCTTCCGTCAGCCTGGGGACAACGGAAGGAACGACACACTGCTGCCTGGAGGGGCTACTCTCGACTTCTAGCAACCATCAACCTGAACTCTGGAGCTTAAGAGGATGAGTGATGACGAGGACCTGCAGCCTGCATTAACTACAGTGTCGTGATGGATCTGGTTCTGTACAAGTTGTTATGATCGAGATCATGATCATAAACTCCTCGCGGCTCCATCTTGGCCCTGCACGCGACTCTTGGTACAAGGACAAAAGTCAACGAATATAGAGCAAAATAGGCAGGTCGATCTAACCTACGGAAGGACTTTACATAAGATCTTGCAACTACAGCTGTCCGTCACTCGAATGCAGGCCATCGAGCGGATATCAACAGATTTGTTCTTTCCGTGTGCATTTTGGATTTCTTGATTCTTCTTGCACTGCTGCACAGACCCACTTTTTTGCGGCCCGGTGAAGTGTCCGGTGAACTGTCGTTTTTTCTCTCAGCCGAACCCTGCGACGACACCTCCATTCCTTCCTATCAATTTTCAACAACAACTCTGAATTTATCTTCCTGTCTTTCGAGCCGGCTATCGCGCATTAACACGGTGAGATGGTGTAATATCGTACACACAGACCAGGCGAGCCTCGGTTCTCGAAGGTTAAGCAACAGAGCTCGAGCTTGGCCCATCCTCTAAGCTTCCCTGGGCAGGTGCTACTGATTAGCCCCGGATCTATCCCCAGGAACTGGGCCATGACGGCATTGTTTATCTCCGTTTACGAGGTTGTTAAACTTCAACCTGCCTAAGCAGGGAAAGATCACTGGAAAGCTATGTGATTGTTAGTAGGCGATGCGACGAGGTGGGTTGCGCGATTTGCTGGGTGGCACGCGAGGTAGGCACCAAGGGAAGGAGCACTCGAGTGAGAGTATGCTATAAACTCTGGCATGCCCGCGCCAGCTTGATTTTACTTCTGAGCATCCAACATTCCTTGGAGCATCGATTCACAGCATTTCTATCATGCGCTTCTCACTGCTTCAGATCGGCGCCGCCCTTGGGTTGGCTGCCTCAGTCAGTGCATCTTCACCTGGCCGCAATGTCTTTGAACGCGCCGAGCAATTGAGAGCAAAGGCTCCCATCATTGAGAAGAGAGAGATTGGCAAGCCTTTCGAGCACCCTAGACTGCAGAAGAGAGCTTCGCCCTACCTCAACAACGTGACCGAGAGTGAGTCTCCCTGTCATCAGCCTGGCTTTGCATAGTGACTGACCAATTCACAGAGTTCTGGGTCAACGGATCGGCTATTCCTGATGTCAAGTTCGACGTCGGTGAGTCGTACGCTGGTCTCCTGCCCATCAGTGGTGCTGCCAACGAGACCCGCGAACTCTTCTTCTGGTTCTTCCCTTCGACCAACCCCAATGCCACAGAAGAGATTGCCATCTGGTTCAACGGTGGCCCCGGCTGCAGTTCGCTCAGTGGTCTCTTGACAGAGAACGGTCCCTTCACCTGGGAAGCCGGAACCCTTGAGCCTGTCCAGAACCCCTACACATGGGTCAACCTCACCAACATGCTTTGGGTTGAACAACCCGTTGGTGTCGGCTTCTCTCAGGGTGTGCCCAACATTACCAACGAAGTTGAACTCGGTCTCGAGTTCGCTGGTTTCTACAAGCAGTTTGTCGACGCATTCAACCTCCACAACTGGAAGGTCTACCTGACCGGCGAATCCTACGCCGGTTTCTACGTGCCTTACATTGCCGACGCCTTTATCAACGCCGCCGACACTGTCTACTACAACCTCAAGGGTATCGCTATCAACGACCCCATCATTGGTGACGAAACAGCCCAGCAGCAGGCTGTCATTGTCCCTTACGTCGACTACTGGGAGAACCTCATCTACCTCAACGAGACTTTCCTCCAGCAGATCCACGACCGTGCTGATTACTGCAACTACACCTCGTACTTGGAGAAGTACCTGACCTTCCCTCCTCCCCAGGAGAAGTTCCCTATCCTTCCCGACCCTTATGCTTCCGACACGTACGAGTGTGACATGTTCGACACCGTCTACGAAGCTATCCTTCTGGTCAACCCCTGCTTCAACATCTACCACATCACCGAGACCTGCCCTCACCCCTGGTCGGTTCTCGGAGGTGTCAACACCGGCGACTACATTCCTTCCGGCGAAGTCGTTTACTTCAACCGTACCGACGTTCAGAAGGCCATCAACGCTCCTGTCGGCACCAACTGGCAGCAGTGCACCAAGATCAACGTCTTCGGTGGTGCAAACAACAACCAGTCGTTGAGCGATACCAGCAAGGGTCCCGCTCTTGATGGTACTCTTCAGCGTGTCATTGAGTACACCAACAACACCATCATTGGTTCCGGCAACCTCGATATGCTCCTGTCCACCAACGGTACGCTTCTTGCCATCCAAGGTATGTCGTGGAACGGAAAGCAAGGTCTTCAAGAATATCCCGGCAAGGAGTTTGACGTTCCCTACCACCCCGAGTACAACGGCGGCGCTCTTTCTGGAGCTGGCAAGGTCGGATACTATGGTTCCGAGAGAGGTCTTACTTTCTACTCTGTCCAGCTTGCTGGTCACGAACTTCCCGGCTACGCTCCCGGAGCTGCCTACCGCTCTATCGAGCTCCTGCTTGGACGTATCGACTCACTCGCTCCCTCCAACGTTGATTTCACCACTCAAACTGGTAACTTCACTGGCAACGGTACTATCTACGGCCAGCAGAAGATTTACTAAAGACGCGAAGCCAGATGATTGTCTTCGGGATGATGCGTACAGTGTATAGCACTCCGGTTGGCTTTCTTTGGTGGTGCGACCGCAGGTGTTGATTTGAGATCGATGCCGTGATGAACCTTTACGCCGCAGTTCTGTGATTCAAATAATTACTTCCTCAGAAGAATGGAATGACAAACCAAAAGTCTATCAATATGTGTCATGTTTCTGATCATGCAAGGTGATATGTGTTGACTCTCTTCGTTGCCTTCGACGCGATATGACCATCTTGTCCCTGTTCTCTGTTAGTAACGTGTTGCAGACAATGACTCTGATGCCAACGCTCAACACAGATAGGCCAGCCCCACCTTTCCGCCCTCGGCAAAGATAGGCCTCCTCCTTTCGCTGCCACTATGAATCGCTCACGACGGGCAAGGCCATGTTTCCCGTTGTCGGAGAAGCTGAAGAGATAGACTCATGTGGCCCGGGAATCGATAAGCTTCCGGTTTGAGGCGTTGAAGGAGAAGGTGATGGCCGGGAGCGATAACGCGTCTTGACTTCCTCACCTCTCTATCTCTATCTCTAGTGCCCATCATCTATCTATATCTACTACTGGAGCCATCATTTTCAGCATCAGATACCCAACACATCCAGCAAAGATGTCTAACTCTCTGGAAACCGTATCATCGACCAATCATGCAACGAACGAAATCATCGACGTCGTCATCATCGGCGCCGGCCTCGCTGGTCTCACAGCCGCCCGCGACATCCTCACATCAGGTCTCTCTTGCATTGTCCTAGAAGCCCGAGATCGCGTGGGTGGCAAAACATGGAGTCAGCCATTACCCGATGGCAAAGGAACTGTTGATCTGGGAGCTGCGTGGATCAATGATGTCAACCAGACTCAAGTGTTTGCATTGGCTAAACAGTATAATGCAGAGTTTATTGAGCAAAACACTATTGGGGATTGTGCTATTCAAGATACTGAGGGAGTGGTGTCGAAGTTTGCTTATGGAGAGTTGCCGCCTGTGAGTTTCTTTTCGTCGTGGTGCAGTCAGGCAGGAACTGATTTTTTTAGTTCGACGATGAGGCAAAAGAAGATGTTGCGCGCATCCGCGATATGTGTGAATCTGATTGCCAGAAACTGGATGTTTTCAACCCTGAAAACAAAGACTTGGACGCAATGACTTTTGAGGCATACCTGCAGTCAAGAGGTGCCAGTAAGACGAGTATGTCTACAGCAACGGTTTGGACACGCGCAATGCTCGGTCAAGAACCCAAAGATCTTTCAGCACTGTTCTTTCTCAATTACTGCAAATCTGGAGGTGGATTGTTGCAGATGCGGTCAGATCGCAAGGGCGGCGGTCAACATCTACGCATTCGTCAGGGAATGCAATTATTCTCAAAAGGACTGGCTGGCGATATACCAGAAGGTGTGATAAGGCTCTCCACTGCAGTAACTGCCATCAACGATAATACTGGAGATGGAACTGTAAAAGTACATTCTCAAGGCAACGTCATCAATACCCGCAAAGTCATCACTACAGTGCCAACACCAGTGTTGCGAAATATTTCCTTCTCGCCTGATTTGCCGAGCGATAAACGCATATGGATAGAAGCAACAACATACGGCTACTACACAAAAGCCATGATGGTATTCCGCAAACCTTTCTGGGTGGAAAAAGGCTTCTGCGGTCTCACGCAATCTTTTGCCGGTCCTGCAGGCGTCATACGGGATACCTCTTCCCCAGCAGATGATAAACACATCCTGACCTGTTTCCTCGGCGGTACACCTGGATTCGCTTGGTCAGCTCTGTCTGATACCGATCGCGAAAAAGCTCTTCTGGCACAAATTGCACAATTGTTTGATGTGGGGGATATAGCAGAGAGAGAGTTTATCCAATTGGTAACTTATGAGTGGAGTAAAGATGAGTATTCTGGTTTTGGTTGTCCTTGTACTGGGTTACCTCCTGGTGTGCTTTCCAAGGTAGGTGGCGGGAGGTTGAGGGAACAGTGGGGGGATGTGCATTTTGCGGGTACGGAGACTGCTGGAGAGTGGAAGGGGTATATGGAAGGTGCTGTAAGGAGTGGTGAGCGGGCGGCAGCTGAAGTGATCAAGGATCTTCAAGTCTGAATCAGTTATGGATGTAAGAGGTTCCTTTTCATGTTTGGCAAAATATACAATATCAATGCTTGAAGATATGTCATGTCTGCGGCCGGTTCCTAAATCATTAAACCTATGGGAGCAATATTGCAAGACATCACTGCGAAAAGGAGCATTCAGCAGATAACCAGCTTCGTTGACGACTGTAACTGATGTCCTGTCAAACATTACATACTACTATCATCACACCCTATCAAAAAGCCTAGCATACTCAAGCACAAGTCTCAAAACCACAAGTTCCGTATCAACCCTCCTCAAAACCTTACCCGCCCATTCAGTCGACCCCCTCGCAATATCAGCACCAATCTCATCACCTCGCTCCGTCGACCCCAAAAACCTCATCATCTCCCAAATCTCACTGCCATCGAGAGACAATGGGATAAAATGTACCCATGGCAGCAACCAATCATCATGCCACTCCTTGAGTATCGTTTGCTTAACGACAGCGGAATTTGATCTCAACAGACGGTAATAGCGGCCTGAGAAGCCATTGCCGTCCATATCGAGAACGTATTTATTTGCTTGGGAGGCTTGCATTGCTGTGTCGCCTTTATCTGCAAAAGCCTTTTTCATCTCTTCACAGGATGGTTCGTCGCATTGTCCGACATTGCCGATGAAGATGTCCAACAAACTCTGCAATGAAGCCGAGTTGGCAGCGACTTGCTTCCAAGCTTTTCTGCCTTTGGTTTGCTCGAGTAGAGTTATATTGTGCGGTCCTGTTTTGCGCATGGTGTTTAGTACCATCCTCTGACGCTGCAGACCACGCCAGTTTTCGGGTGTGCTGTGGCCGCCGGTGGTTGCGCCTGCCCAGTAGATACTGCTCTTCTTTTGCTCCCAGTATGTGTCGACTTCGGCATTGTAATCGCCCCAATGCTTTTCGTAGTAAGGACTAGGGAACAAGATATCTTGGAAGGTTGAAGGTGCAGCTTGAGACCATACCGGCAAGGGTGCGTGTATGAGTCTGAGAGTTTCGGGCATGTTGAGAAAGGCGTGTTTTCCTTCAAAGTCGCGGTGGGTGCAAACGTCTTGACTTTCGGTGAGGTTCGATACGAATTGAATCTTGTCCAAGGACGGGACTATGATGTTGCGTCTTGCTGGTGATGTTGCTGCACAAGATAATGTAACATTCGTCCAAGGATGTTCGCGACCTAACGATATGACATCGACCTTGGCCTTGTAGTCCGTCTCTCTTGTTCCGTTGACGAGCAATCCATACGGCATCACAGTCTTGGGCTCATCGAATGTGTTAACCAAGATTGTGGTGTTAGGCAGAATAGACATATAGGCAGGATCGGACGACAACCAGCTTTGTATCGCCTCGCCAAAATAAGATCCGGATCTATCAGCACTCCAATTGATC
Source organism: Aureobasidium sp. EXF-12298 (assembly GCA_024195555.1). Classification (NCBI taxonomy): domain Eukaryota; kingdom Fungi; phylum Ascomycota; class Dothideomycetes; order Dothideales; family Saccotheciaceae; genus Aureobasidium; species Aureobasidium sp. EXF-12298. Next base: position 10,777 of record SWBJ01000168.1, read on the forward strand.
TTGGAGCTTGTGATGTTGACCTCCACAAATTCTGACAGATCATGAGGCGTTTCGGCTAATACCTGCTTCAAGATGGAAGGATCGAGTCGGATGAAAGGATCAAACGCCTTGGTCATGCCATCAAATTCGTCAATGAGCACAAGGCCTTTCCTTAATGCAAGCTCTGCCCACTCTTCGAATCCAGCTGGGGGCTCTCGTTGGTAGCGCCGACGGTATTCAATCACTGCCTCTGCCGGTGTTTTTGACTGTCGAGCGAGCATTGCTTCGTGTTGACGCTTTCCATCTAGATATAGACTCTCGATTGGATGTAGCTCAGGCGTAAGGTCAGGTAGATGCAGCATCGACGCAGCAAAGGGCAGAAGTGGTACCATCATGATCAGACATGAGATCCAAACAGGAATCTTCCCTAGAGAGATAGTAGATATAACACATATCGTAGTTGCAGATGTGACCACAAATGCAGCTGCAAAGATCGAACTTTGGTCCTGTATTAGAAGGGCGTGCGCTAAACCCAGCGCAGCTAGCTGACTGGTAGCAGAGATGACTGCAAACCCGGATGATACCTGGCTGTGCTGTCAGCGCTTCCATTGCTTTAGAGTATTGATCTCGGACACGCACCAAGTACAAGATGGATGCTAGGCGCATTGCCTGCATTACTCCTGCTAGTAGAGTCATGATGGATCTGTCAAATGGGGCAGACGCAAATGTTACAAGGATTGTAGCAACGAAGAACGCTTGAGCAGAAATCTTTGTTGCCAACTGCCAGTCGATGAATGCGTGCTCCTCTTTTGATTCTGTGTACTTTGTCTTTCTGATAACAGGTGTCCGGAGGAGGGTAAGCCAAACTATTGCCATACAGATCAAAAAGCCAACTCCAGTTGTTAATAACCATGGACGACTTTGTTCTGTTGATATGTCTTGGTAGAGTGTCCAAGCGATTCCACAGCTGAGTACGACGCTGTAAGCAAGACGAACGAAGCGCCAGATATCGAAAGGCTTCACTTCCACGATGGAAAGCTCAATCATACCCTTGTGGTCCAGAATGACTGGTTGCTCGTCTACCACAACACGTCAACACATAAGTAATGACGAAGATATTGATTGTACTCACCTGATTTTCCCAAGAAGAGAAATTCCGCGCTGATGACGACAAGGCCAGGCTAGTTTGACCATCAATATCACTTTTCCCGTAAAATATCTAGCCACCACTTACCAACCAGTACTGGGAAGCTTGCGTATTTGCAAGAATTCCAGCTGCAACCAGCATCGCCGGCAATGCAGTGAGCAAAACACCATCCCATGCCTGCCTGATAGTAGAGCTCATGATTTGAGGTGAGCCGGTTTCCAGGAGCTCATATTGCTGATTTGATGTGGTTGTGCTCCGTTTACTCATTATTAGACAGACAGCGAGAAGTACACTCCATGTTATCCACGCCGAAGATTGATCAGGAACTGTCGGGTTGGCCTGTGGTATAGTGTATAGTGTGACCGAGGAGACGAAGCTCAATGTTGTAAATGTGCCGAGAGCTAACATCCTGGCCAGATAGGCAATGGCCGCGCAATAATCAATGCAGATATGAGATACTATCCAGAACTTCAGGGAAAACAACAAAACAGGAGAATTCAATCAGAAGCTGGGAGACGCTCATATTAAGCGACATCATTTCGATAGAAAGAAGCGTGACATCTCGTGCAGATTGTAGCATGAGTTCAGTATGGAGACGAGCCGAACGAGCCGCTACAACGGTATTTGGCGACAGAGTCCAGCTAAGTCAGGGCTTAGGAGGGCTGGTCCTGTTATTGAGTCCATCGCACTACGAAGTCTAAGCCCGCCTAGAGAAGCGATCAAGGATGAGATGAATAAACGGCGGCGTGATTCACTAATGTCGGCTCGGTGTGCGAAGAGGTATGGACGTTGGTGCCAAACAGCGTTCATGGTTGCGTCCACACAAGTTCAATATACACCGCCGTCGCTACTGCCTCTTCAGAAGCTGGATTCCTCAATCTGGTTCTCAGCTTGATATCGCGACGAACGTGATAGAAACGATGAAAGGTGAAAAGAAGCCGAAGCCCTGAACGTTGGTGGCGCTGGCAGTTTGGGCTGCAACTTCTGACCCAAATTGGATTTTTGTGCAACAATTCATAAAATCTCGCTCAACCCTGTCAATCACTCAAACTTCAGGTAGGGCAGAGGACAGCGACATGACTCGAAGAGTTCAACGTCAAGAATGGCCAGATTACGCTAGATGGAAAATATGAGCTAGAACTGATGTTGGATGTTTTGGATAAGACACTATCAAGCGAAGCTACATCTCTATTTTACATGTACAGCGACGCTGTAGCACAAATGTCGCGTTTGATCATCTCCTGGCAAGTCTGCATCTTAGTAAACAGCGTAGGATCACCAATGATTCTTGCCGCATTCTTGACCTCTCTGCAAGTCTCATCCAGACGTGTGATCACACGCACAATAGTTCCCTCCATCACATCCGTCAAGTCGGTGATGCGATTGAACGACATACCACGTGCCCATTCGTAGATAACCTCCACCAGTCCGAATCTGGGTCTGCTCACAAAGTCGTTGGAGTCATCTGCGGAGAGAATGACTTGGTGAAGAGTCTGGTAGTGATTGACCTTCTCCGAGATCTTGATGATTGTTTCCTGACCACGCTCCAATGCTGGTGTCATGGTCGGGATTTGGTCGGTCTTCTCTTGGAATACAAAGGCAGAGAGCAATGCTACAATCTCCTCTGGTTCGTAATCAGCAAGTACGTTCTCGAGAACCAATTCGGTCAATACGAGCTCATCAGCAGAGTGAATCTCGCACGCGACCTTGCCCTTCAGTTCGACACGAGAGTTCTCGTCCACGAAGCCGAGATCCTTGAGGACTGCGATGCGCTGCTCATAATCAGGCAACAACTGCAAGTTCTGATCTGACATCAAGGCTTGCAATTGGTTAATGTTTTCCTTGATGAGCCATTCGTCGTGCATCATAGCAAAGTGCTTGTCCAGGTTGTTACAAAGGATACTCTCCTTGTTCTCCTGCGCGTCGTATGCTGCTTTGCTGCGCTCATCCAGGATGTTACGGATACCGATTTCCTTGATTCTAGAGTAGTCGGCTTCCTGCCAGGTGGCTGATGTCCAGCTAGAACACGCACCCAATAGCTGTTCCTTGAGTTGCTCCATGGCTTCTGGCATCTTGCTCGAAGCGCCTGTGACGTCAAACTGCAAAGTGCTGCCAGTCAAGCATTCAAGCTCACTGTATGGCACAGTTGCAAGTCTAAGCTTCATCTGCTCGGAGCTTGCAGGCTGAGGAGTGAGACGGCGTCTGTATCGAGGAAGGTAAGGTAGCAAATCGGCATCCTGTCTCTTTGACTTTGAAGGAGCGACCTCCATGACTGACAGACTGGGTGAAATGCCCTTGGATACACCCTCGCGTAGCAAGACGCCGACAGTTCTGATACCGTCTCTCTTGTACACAACCAATCTTTTCGGTTGCAGCATTCTTCTACCAATCGGCGATCCAAGAAGAGCAAGATGCAGATCTGATGTGAGTTGTTGGTATCTCATAGCTGCTGTATGGCATTCTTCCAGGTCTTTGTCGCAAATGTCGCAAGGTTCTCTCTTGATCTTGGCAAGATCTGCTTCTGACAGCTTGACCTTCTGTTCATGCTCGGGCAACAATGCTTGAGTGGCGTTCTCACTGAAACTGCGCTTGATCATCTCTTCGATCTTGAGGGCTTCAACACGTAGCAGGTTCAGAATCATGTTGTAGGTGAGTCTGAACTGCGATCGAAGCTTGGTAGGGTCACCCAACATCATCTGTCTCAGTCGACCAGCTGGTGGTGCTTCATCGGCACCAGGAGCGACAATGATGACCGAACCGACAGGATCCAGACCTCTTCTTCCTGCTCTGCCAGCCATTTGTGTGTACTCTCCTGGCAACAGATCACGGAATTGGCGTCCATCATGCTTTCGGTATCCTGAAAAGACTACCGTTCTGGTGGGTAGGTTCAGCCCCATGGCGAATGTCTCAGTGGCGAACAGAATCTTGACCAAGGTCTTGGCAAACAGAATCTCGACACACTCCTTGACGATGGGCAGCATACCTCCGTGGTGAACAGCAATACCTCTGCTGAGCAACTCGCGCAGGCGACGGATTTGGGGCAGCTGGCGGTCCTCCGGCTTTAGTCTGGCGAGTGACTTCTCCAAGATCATGTGGATCGCACTCTTCTCGCTTGCTGTACAGTAATCCAGGTTTGATAGGGCATCTGCATTCTCCTCACATCTCTTCTTCGAGAAGACGAAGATACAGGCAGGCAGCAGATCTTCTTTGCGCAAGTGCTGAATCAAGTGCACCCAGATGTTGCGATCTTGAGCTGCCGTCGTTCTACCGCCTCCACGACCGGTACGTGCAATGTTGCCTTGACCACGAGGGGCAGGTGCACCTCCACGACCACGTTGTTGCGCTCCGCCACGCTGGGCACCGCCTCTTTGCGGACCACCACGTTGTGTCTGGCCACGGCCTCCTCTCTGCGAGCCACCGCCTCTAGCAGCGGCAGCAGCAGCCTCCTGCTTCTCCTCGGCTGCCTTGATCTTGTCTTTGCCAGACAAGACATCATTTGCATCCTTCCAACCTTTCTCGATGAACTGCTTCTCGGCGTTGACAATCTTGTACATCTCTTTGCCTGCCCAAAGATAGTGTTCCAGAGGAACTGGACGCTTAGGTGTAGAGATGACGTAGATGTTCTTTTTCTTGGTTCGGCCAACCCAAGATGCGAACTCGAGGGTGTTGGGTACAGTGGCGGAGAGCAGAATCAGAGTGACATGCTCAGGTAACATAATGATGACCTCCTCCCAGACAACACCTCTCTCCAGATCGTTGACGTAGTGAACCTCGTCGAAGATGACAAACTCGACGTCACGGATAATATCCGCTCCTCGATAGAGCATACTTCGTAAAATCTCGGTGGTCATAATCAAACAGCTTGCTTCCGGACGAATTTGGACGTCACCGGTCAGAATACCAACATCGTCAAACTCTTGACGGAAATCTCTGAACTTCTGGTTACTCAATGCCTTGATGGGTGAAGTATAGATTGCCTTGGTCATGTGTTTAGCTGCCAATGCGATGGCATATTCAGCAACAACAGTCTTTCCGGCAGAAGTGTGGGCAGCCACGAAGACAGAGTCGCCGTTTTCCAGATGATAAATAGCTTCCTTTTGGAAAGTGTCAGGTTCGAACGGCCACTCGCGAGCCATTTCTGGAACCAGATCTCGGAAGTTGGGCATTGGCCGATTGACATCAACCATGTGGGCCCATTCGTGACCAGACCTCTTGTTACTTGACAGACCTAATTGACCTCTAGCAGCCAATGCAGGGAATTCAACGGGAAGAAGGGCGTCCAACTCTTCCTCCTCTTCTTCGTCTTCGTCCTCTTCTGCAGGCTTGGCTTCGTCGGCGGAGTCTCCGTTAGCAGTGACAGGATCCTGGGGCTCCTCTTCCAGTACGTTCTCGACTTCCTGGGCAGTGGCCTGATCCGTGGGAGCTTTCTTCTGCAGATTCAGTCCACGAGTGAATCCAGGAGGCAATTCAAGAAGCGCACCATCAGCTCCGAAATTGATGACTTTGTCCAGTCCACTTTGCTTGACAGTACCGTTAGCTTGGTTGCCGAGTAGAAGCTTCTCCTCAGCAGCGGCAGTGGCCTCGACGCCGTCCAGACCACCAGGGGCGAAGGGGAAGAAACCAGCAGCACCGCGCACGAAATCAGCACGGTTTGCAGGCTTTCTCAGGATCGAAGTCGAGTTCTTTGCTGTAGCACTGTTTGCTGGGACAGTGACTTCTTTGTAGCCAGTGACACGGCCCTCAAGGCCTTCACGGGTGAATCTGATGATGGTGCGGGTTTGAGTAGGAGCCAGTTCGAAGAGCTCTTCGTGATTTGTCGGACAATCCCAGCGCTGCTGTAGACGATCGAGCCATGGTGTGCTGAAGGATGTCGAGGGAGCCAGGAAGTCCTTCTCCAAGCTCGAGCGGATGTGGTCAGGCGATCTTCTTGTGCGCTTCCTTGGGCGCTGCTGGTCGAGGATAGCATCAATTCCTCCCAAGGGTGCATCTGCGAGGCGCAGCTTCTGCAGCGCAGGCGCTAGATCGTCCATCTCTGAGGTTCTGATGATTTTGGATGTGTTTACAAAGGTAAAGTGTTGAGTGTCGATAATCGAAGGCTGGCTGTTTGAGCGCGCGATGGTGACGCCATCGACGACATTTATTTTTTGCTCCAACTCCAAGCTGTCAACACACCGAAAATTCACTTGTTCTTTGTTTGATCATCAGTAGTATGTCCTTCCATCAATTCATGAAATGGTTCTGTGGCAGCTATTAAAGCATCAGGTCACGGTGCCGGTATGATGACTTGCGATTTCGCGTTATCGAGGACGATGCCCCGAACAGCATGAGCCAGCGGTACGCAAAACTACCTATCTTTTATTCTTATAACTCTCAGCGAGTTTCACCACTACGGTCGTCTACTAATGCGCTTCGATGACAGCGAACTGCACCATCGCTATGACAGATCACAGATGAGGTAGATGGCGGACTGGGTATATCTATGTGGTTGACATCGAGGTGGTCATGTAATGGTCAGCATGGAGGCGGTACTGCAAACTATCCATCTCGTCAAACCACTGTCGTTATCTGGGCGATTGCAGAACCTTATAATCCCATCTGATACAGACTCCTTCCGTAATGAAAAGGGGTCTGATTGCATCTCTTTCATGTGAAAGCGTGCCTTCACTATGAGAATGTGCCTTCCTTGTGCTGCAGCTGCCTGTCATGTTTTTGAGTGTCTGTCATGAACAGAAGCAAAAGTCACAGGCTCCTTCCTCACAAGAGAAGCTGTAGATGTTGGGCTTGCAGGCTCCTTCCTCACGATAGACGCTGAGGTGCCAGGCTCGCAAGGACCTGCTCATACAAAAATGCGAAACGGTTCCTGTTTTGTTGTGTGTCCGGGTGTTGCTGGTGGCAGCGTCGGACAAAGTCGACTTGGCTTGGCTCCTGCTCCTGTCGAAAAATGCCACGGGCGGACCCTGAGCCCAAGCAAGTTTGAAAGCCATCACTTCAGAGCCGAACAGGCTGACGATTTGCAATTGATTTCTGGAGGGGCGCCAGTCAAATTCACTCACCGTTCGAGTACTTGTACGCACAGCCGAGGGATCTAGGATTTTCACCGGACACTCTCATTTCACCATGGACGCCGCCGCCCTGAGGACTCGCATCCAGGCGACTTTGTCGGCAAACGCTGATGCCCGTCGCCAGGCAGAGCTGGATTTGCGAAATGTACTGCCATCTGCTCCCACACCACAAGGCACGCGACTGACACATCCACCAGGCTGAAGACACTCCCGGCTTCTGCGAGGCCCTGCTAAACATCCTCGAGGCCGAACAGGACCAAGCAGTGCGCCTGTCCAGTGAGCCTACTCTGTATCTGTACCATACACAACATTGACTAATTTGTCTGCCAGCCGTCGTTTACCTCAAGAACCGCATCACCAAGGGCTGGGCTCCCATCGAGAACGAGCAAACACGGTTCAAGGCCGTCCCCGAAGGCGACAAGCAAGTGATTCGCCAACGTCTTGTACCCATCCTCGCCGCTTCGCCGCCGCAAATCCGTGCCCAACTCGTCGCTACCCTACAAAAGATCCTCCATTACGATTTCCCCGAGCACTGGCCCGATTTCCTCAACATCACCGTCAGCCTTCTGAACCAGCAAGATGCCGGTAGCGTTTTCGCCGGCCTGCAGTGCCTATTGGCCATCTGCCGCGTCTACCGCTTCAAGATGGGAGAGACAAGAGAAGACTTTGACAAGATTGTTGAGATGACTTTCCCTCAGTTGCTCGCAATTGCCAACAGCCTGGTCAACGAGACAAGTCTCGAGGCTGGCGAGATGCTGCGCACTGTTCTCAAGGCCTACAAGCACGCCATTTACTTCGAGCTTCCTCGTCACTTGCGCGAGCAGCAGCAGATTGTTGGCTGGTGCACTCTTTTCCTGAACATTGTCGCAAAGGATCCCCCAGCCGAGGCCATGGTCGAGGATCTGGACGAGCGCGAGCAGAACCACTGGTTCAAGTGTAAGAAGTGGTCATACGTCAACTTGAACAGGTTATACGTCAGGTGCGTCTCTAGTCATGACAAAAAGCTGCCAGAGGGGACAAAACACTGACAAGAGCAGATACGGAAACCCCTCAAACCTCGCAAAGACCGAGTCCGATTACGTCGAATTCGCAAAGAGCTTTATCAAGGACTTTGCCCCTGAGATTCTGAAGGGCTACCTGGGCCAGATCGAGAAGTGGGTAGGCAAGACCACATGGCTGAGCAAGCCCTGCCTGAGCTTCACCCTGGTCTTCATGGAGGAGTGTATCAAGCCCAAGACCATGTGGGACCACCTCAAGCCGCACATGCAGATCTTGATCCAACATTTGATCTTCCCCGTGCTCTGCCAGTCCGACGAAGACATTGAGCTGTTCGAGACCGACCCCTCCGAGTACCTCCACCGCAAGCTCAATTTCTACGAAGAGGTTTCCGCCCCCGACGTCGCCGCTACAAACTTCCTTGTCACCATGACCAAGGCTCGCAGAAAGCAAACTTTCTCCGTCCTTAACTACATCAACGATGTCGTCAACCGCTACGAATCCGCCCCCGAGGACCAGAAGAATCCAAGAGAAAAGGAGGGTGCTTTGCGCATGATTGGAACTTTGTCTGGTGTTATCCTCGGCAAGAAGAGCCCTATCGCAGACCAGGTCGAGTTCTTCTTCGTCAGACACGTTTTCCCCGAATTCCGCAGTCCCCACGGTTACCTGCGTGCTCGTGCATGCGACACCCTTGAGAAGTTCGAGGCTCTCGACTTCAAGGACTCCAACAACCTCCTTGTTATCTACCGTAACATCCTCGAGTCCATGGCCGATCCTGAGTTGCCTGTCCGTGTCGAGGCCTCGCTCGCTCTCCAGCCTCTTATTCGTCACGACGTAATTCGTATCTCCATGCAAGGCGATATCCCTCAGATTATGCAGCAGCTTCTCAAGCTGGCCAACGAGGTTGATGTGGATGCTCTTGCCAACGTCATGGAGGACTTTGTCGAGGTTTTCGCTGCTGAGCTCACTCCTTTCGCTGTTGCTCTCAGTGAGCAACTTCGTGACACTTACCTTCGTATCGTCCGCGAGCTGATTGAGCGCAACTCGTCCAAGGACGGTGAGGATGAGTACGGTGACTTCTTGGACGACAAGAGCATCACCGCTCTGGGTGTTCTCCAGACCATCGGTACTCTTATCTTGACACTTGAGAGCACTCCTGATGTTTTGGCTCATCTCGAGACTATCCTCATGCCTGTCATCACCATTACCCTGGAGCACAAGCTGTACGATCTCTACAACGAAGTCTTTGAGATTATCGACAGCTGCACTTTCGCCGCCAAGACCATCTCCGGTACCATGTGGAATGCTTTCGAGCTGATCCACAGAACCTTCAAGTCTGGTGCTGAGCTTTACCTCGAGGATATGCTTCCTGCTCTCGAGAACTTTGTCAACTACGGCAGCGAAGCTCTCATTCAACAGCCTCAGTATCTGGAAGCTATTGTGGATATGATCCGCACTATCTTCAACAACGACTCTGTTGGTGGTGTTGAGCGTATCTGCGGTTGCAAACTTGCTGAGATGCTCATGCTCACCCTTCGCGGACACATTGACAACTACATCCCCGAGTTCGTCATGATCGCCATGACCGTGTTGAACAACGACGATGTTAAGGTCAAGTCGTACCGCATCCACTTGATGGAGACTGTCATCAACGCCCTTTACTACAACCCCAGCCTCGCATTGCACATTCTTGAGTCCAACGGCCAGACTAACAAGTTCTTCAGCTTGTGGTTCTCAAGTATTGATATCTTCACTCGTGTCCACGACAAGAAGTTGTCGATCGCTGCCATCACTTCGCTCATTGTCTTGCCTGCAGACCAAGTGCCCGTCAGTGTACAACCCGGCTGGCCTCGTCTGCTCCAAGGTATTGTCCGTCTTTTCCAAACTCTCCCTGCGGCCATCAAGAACCGTGAGGAGGCAACCCGGGAAGACGACTTTGGCCTCGGCGGCGATTACGATGACGATGAGGAAGAGGAGGAATGGGAAGGTGAGGTTGACTGGGCTGCTGAGGAGGTTGAAGGCGAAACCGACGACGTCAAGGATGAAAGTGCTGCATACCTCGACTTCCTTTCACAGCAAGCTTCCAAGTTCAGCTCCATCGGTGATGACGATGATGATGATGAGTTGGAAGAGGAATCATTGCTTGAAACACCTTTGGATAAGGTTGAACCGTACGGCATGTTCAAGCACGCACTTTTCCGTAAGTTTGGACCCAGACACTACAAGCCCTTGAAAGCAGATCACTAACAAATCATCACAGTTCTTCAGCAGCAACAACCCCAGCTCTACCAAGATCTGACCAAAACACTGAGCCCCGAGGAGCAACAAATCATTCAAACGGCTGTAAATCAAGCCGACCAGATTGCCGCTCAGCAAGCACAGCAGGTCACTGAAGGAGCAGCACCGCTCAACGGCGGTATCTAATGAAATGAACAAGAACCGAAAGAGAGAAGAAAAAAATGCATAATCGAGGGAAGAAAAAATTGGAGTTAGCAATTGAGTGCTTGTTTGATTGAGGCGACTGACTGAATGATTGGGAGCTTCGATTTCTTTTCTACCAAATATACAATTTTTTGCCTTATGTGGGCATCATTTTATGTCATCCTTTGATCTCTTTTGTCTTTGATGTGGGTTGTGATATTTCTTTTTGTGGTTTGTTGCATTTTCCTTCAGTGTTGGTTCTTGAACGTTAAAGAGACCTCGCCATTCACCGTCAAGTCCCGCTTGCTGAGGGTAACACCCTGGCTATATCAGTAATATCTTCTTCTCGTCTTTGATAAGTTCTTTATATGAATTTCTCTGCGATCAATATGATCATCTAGGTCTTCTGCTATGTATACGAAAGTAGGTTCTTGTCTGGTGCTATATTGCTACCACCATAGTCAAATGACTGATTTATCGACTCTTCTCTCCAAAGCCCATCTTGCAGCTGTATGAAATCGTGTCGACGAGATGCGTAGTGACAGATACAGCATTAAGTTTGTCAGTATCGCCATATATACTTTGATACAGCACTGTAGTATACTTCAATGTTACAATACACTTCTCCAAGGTCGCAGATGTCGTATTTATGGCAACTGCTGCCAGCTTGGCAATTACCCATAGTTGGAATCAAAATAGATGGATTTGGAGAACCATGTTTCATCACGTGGAATCGCGTTTCCAGTCGCAGTGGTTTAGTGGTAAAATTCGTGCTTGCCATGCACGAGCCCCGTGTTCGATTCACGGCTGCGACATCTTCTTTTGCCAGATCTTGATCACCTTCTGTTTTTGTCTGCCACGGATTGTTAACGCGTGCATTTTTTGTTTTTTACGTGACTATAGAATGCCGTGTTTCACTTCTCGCAATGACAATCGCCTTATCGTGTCAGAGCTAGCTTCACCAGTTTGAAGTCGATTTTTCGTTCGTCACCGAGCGACTATGGATCTTTAGTCTCAATTATCCCAATGGCTCAACCGACCGGTGCCGTCTAAATGTCATGTTATCATGTCATTATAACTTCATGGGTCTGAAGTTGATGCTTCCTGACCCCATTTCTGCAATGCCCCCTCGACGTGGTTGACCAGAGTGGCAGCACGATCAACACTATCTTCCTTGAAGTCAAGACCGTCTGTTTTCCATGCCAGCCAGCTTTGTGCCAGTGATCCCTCATCTGCATCAAGTAGTCCCACAGCCACATTCACAATTCCGTGTCTTTTCTCCCTGATGTAGAAGACGGTCGCACCACACTGACCACAGAAATACCTTGACGCTTCATCCGATGAGCGATACTCCTTGAGCGTGCCGAACTCGCGGGAGAATGGTACACTTCCATCGGCAGCAAGAGAGATGTCTGTGGTCGGGATGTATGTCCATGGAAGGAAGTCGCAGCTGCTTGATAGACGGCAGGAGTTGCAGTGGCACACTTCGGCGAAGAATTTGGTTCGGTTTGCGCAGAGCCACCAGGGATTGCTGACATCGTACTCCCCACGGTCAGGATTGTTTTGATGCACATCAGACTTGGGGTTGTCGGGATTGGCAGAGGATGTTAATGCTCGAGAGATATAGAAGTTCACACCGCTGCAAAGACAATGTGCGTGTAGTCGATTGGATGCTTTGCCAGCCGGTTGCTTGCTGGTTTCAAGCAAGTTTGCAGGAGGGTTGTCTTCGAGGGTAGCATGTGTTTTGATTGGCAAGTTTGTGAGCCAGTGACTGAAGCCACCATCTTGGGTGTCCTTGACGAATATTTGACGTTTGATCTGCACCGTGTCGTCGAATTGATCGAAAGATCCTGTGTGGATAGTAACGCGGCCATCAAGGATGTCGATAATGGTGCTGCCGCAAGTAGGACAAAAGTATCCTGTTCTGCGACTTGACCATTGAGTAGCTTGCAATTTGGAAAGCGAGCCTTGTACGGTCTTGATGCAACTTTCGGGCACGTAGGCTACACATATGTATAACGATCCTAGAGCGTGACGACAGCTATCGCAATGACATACTGAAGCCATAAGAGGAAGTTCATGTTTTGGGACTGCAAGAGACAGCTGGTAGTGGCCGCAGAGGCATCTAGCCTTTACTTCCTGAGTAGTGTTCATGTTGACAAGTGCTGAGAAATATGCTGCCAGAATTAGTCGTTGGTTGGATTGGAATGAGATCGTGTGGTATATATACAGGAGCAGTCAGGCCGTGTTGAATGGCTAGACGCGTCAAGTTGATAGGCAGCAATGCTGACATACACAGGGAAGAAAAGCAGAAGTCGGTATTAAAGCAATACTGTGAATTTGCAGAGGACTTGCGAGATAAACACGCGACACAGAGCTGAATCTATGCGTCTTGTATCAGAAGATCAACATCCTGATGTTTGTGAAGAACATCACGTTGACTCGAGAAAGTGGTAGATGTTTGACGAGGGCAAGAACGAAGAGGGCTTCCGCATCATTCAGGGTCTCGGCAAACCGCCCAATGACGTGAGGCGCATGATTTCGAGGGTCGCTCTTTCCTCGATTTCGCGCAAACTCCGAAGCAAGTGAAGGCGTAACTCTTGACAAACCCTTCTTTGCGCACACTTCTTTCAACGTCCGGCATTGTCAGACACGCACGTAAAGATGGATCATTACGAGCCATCGTCACGAAACCAACGGACCTATCCTCAACGCGATCGTCCACCTCCCCCGTCCTATCACGACGTGCCTCCGCCGCCATCGGGTCCTCGCGACATGTTCCAATTCCGCGGTGCCGCTGCTGCTCGCCCCTCTGGCGACAACTATCGACCTGGACCTCCCAGAAGGGACAATTTCAACTTCTCAGCCGGCAATAACGCGCCGTCGTTCGCGCCTTCGAACAACTACCCGGGCGCAAGAAGACCCCCTCCCAGAGATGCGCGTCGCAATGCTCAGCGCAACGGCCGTGGCCGCGGTGGTCCTCGTAGATTCGGACCCAAGCCTGCTCACGAACGCGATCTGATGCGACACCAGCGCGAACCTACTCCCGATCAGTTGGAAGGCATGAACGAAAGCAGAGAATCCCGCTTCAAGGTCCTCGATGATCTCTCCGACAGCGACATTGACGATGACGACAGCGTTATGGATCTTGAGACCGACGACCAACACCCCACTGACGCGTCCGCTCAGGCCTCATTGTCCAACCGAGTAAGCCTTTCCGATGATGATTCCGAGGACGAGCACCCCAGAGCCAAACGCGCACGAGTCAAGAGTAAGAGTCCTGAGGCCGAAGCCAAGCCCAAGTGGTCAAACCCCGACCCTTACACCTCGCTGCCTCCACCTGGCGAATCCGACGCTAAGAAGAAGGATGTTGTCAAGCTCATTCGCAAGGCCAAGGTCGAGGCCGCAAAGCCTGCCGCCACGGCTGCCGAGGGTGAGGACTTCATTTCGCTCAACTTTGATGATGACTTTGCACAAGACGACAGCGATGCCGAAGGTGGTATCTCGCTCTCTGGCTCTGTCAGAGGCGAGCCTTCGCTTCCTCACAAGCCTTCATTCAGTCATTTAGATCATCTTCACCCTGATCGCAACCTGCCTCCACCCCCTGTTGTCGAAGAGCCGAAGGGTGTCAACATGTCAGCGCCTGTACCTCTACCTCGTCTCGATGTTTGGCCTCCACCAGCAGACGTACACGGTGACCCTTCAGGCCGCAGCCAATACCACACCGGACTGCAGAGACAAGAAGCTAAGGATGCTGTGGCTCCGTTTCGCAAGGAGAACAAGAAGCGCAAGCGTCGTGATGATGTTGCAGTTGGTGATACCATCGAGGAGTGGAGAGCTCCCGAAGGCACTGATCCTGCTCCATGGTTTGCCAACAAACTCCAAGGCCATCGCGCCGAACAGTGGCTTCACAACGAGATCCTTGACTTCTACAACTACGTCAAGCCTCGCGACTTTGAACATCAGGTCCGTGAGGATCTGATCAAGCGCATCGAGAGTGCAGTCAGAAAACAGTTCCCGGATCTGAATGTTCGTGCCTTCGGATCCTTCGCCTCTGGGCTTTATCTGCCCACCGCCGACATGGACCTTGTTGCCTGCTCAAGCCGTTTCCTCAACGGTGGGTTTGCAAACCCACAGCCTAGCAAGAGTTGGATGTATAGATTTGCCAACTGTCTCAAAAAGGCTGGGGTTGCCATTGAGTCGTCAGTGACTATCATCGCAAACTCCAGAGTGCCTCTCGTCAAGTTTGTCGAGAAGGTGACTGGTCTGAGGGTTGATGTTTCGTTCGAGAATGATAGTGGACTTCTCGCCAACAACACCTTCCAGGTCTGGAAAGAGAAGTACCCCGCTATGCCCATCATCGTAGCCCTGATCAAGCAGTTCCTCGTAATGAGAGATTTCTCCGAGGTTTTCAGCGGTGGTCTTGGAGGTTATTCGGTTATTTGCCTGACCATCACCGTACTCCGCGTTCTCGAGGAACGCAATGGAGCGGACTGGGACCCTATGCAAAGTCTGGACACGGTTCTGATGAACTTCTTTGTGTATTATGGTAGAGACTTTGATGTTCAGAAGCATGGTATCCAGATGGAACCTTGGAACATCGTCACAAAGGTAAGCACTTATGCGATGGTATCACGTACGGCGGAGAGTTTTGTCTGTTTGAACATATCTGCTCGAAGCAGTGCTGTCAAGCTCTGATGGCTACTGCAACTGACTACTTTCGCTTGAGCCATTCGGCGTGATTTGTTTATACAAGAATGCCAGCTAACTTTGACAGAAATCGTGGAGAAACACCAAGGGCCAACCATCTAAGCAGGACAGACTCCTGATTATCGATCCCAACAACTACTCCAACGACATCTCTGGAGGTTCTAGTTCAGTCATCAAGATCTTCGAGAGATTTGCCGAGGCATTCAGAGAGCTCAACATTTGCATGTCAGATGCTGAAGACACACACAAGGAGAATGGTGATGTTATTAGCATCCTCGAACGTGTATGGGGTGGCAACTATGCCCTCTTTGAAGCTCAGCGTTCTCGTCTGAGAGCTGTATGGCAGCAGAATATGGCAAGGTATGCTGCTGTGCACTCAAGATCCAGAACACATCAATAACGGTAACGTCAGCGGCAGTAACTTCCCGCGTGGCAACGACAACAACAACAACCACAACAATCAAGGTGGAAGCTTCCCGCGTGGCAATGGCAACAACAACAACTCAGGCGGAATGTTCCCACGTGGTAATGGCAGTGGTCATCAAGGTAACCCAGGAAACCCACCTCCTGGAAATCATGGAAACCAGAATACTCAGCCAAAACAGGGCAAAAGGCCCGCAGATGGTGATTTGAAGCCAAGCAAGAAACAAAAGATGAACAATGACAACGAGAAGAAGTGGGCATTATCAACGTGCGAAACCTCAACAGCAGCTGACTGATTATAGGCGTGCACCTTTGCACTCGGAGTATACTGATCCTAAAGCTGAAAAGACAGCAGAATTATCGGGCCCAGCAGGGGCCGCTGGAAAGAGGAAGAAGTCGTCTGACGCAACCGCTGGAGTTTCAGGACCTGCCGAAAAGAAGAAGAAGTTGTCCAATGCACCAGCTGCTACTTTGACGCCCGAGGAAAAGAGCGAAAAGCAGAGAATCCACGAGGAGAGGGATCGTGCAAAGAGTTTCAAGAAGAACCATCCTGGTATGAACGGCCTGCCCGATAGAATGGACAAGGCTCTGTTCAAGCAACTTACGGAAAAACACGGCAAAAACACCAACCCGAAACCGAAATCCAAGAAAAAGAAGCACAACTAGCTGCCCATCAACGGACCACACACCGGGATGGTTCCTCTCTGATATGACCTTCTGACTGGTATGATCGCTCTGTCATTCTTCTGACGACGCAGTGCTATTCGTTATCGGCAACCTTTCACGTACATATTACTTTCTGCAGGGATTTTGCATATGGAGCGGCGCACCGTCGGAATTGCTATACCCCATCACTCATGGACTTGTAACGATAGCTTTCCATTTTACACATTCACAGCGACAATTGTCGAGCATTCCCCCATGTACTTTACCTATTTGCGGTGCCCGGTGGACTAACCTCGAAACAGAGTTGCCAGAATGGCATTGAACAGGCTGATAGGATCGCAGGATTATACAGTGGGCAAGTGGGTTTGAATTGATGTTTCTGTTTCTATGAGAGGCATGGACATGAACTTAGTAGCGCTACGAGTTGGCTGTCTGCGGACTATAATTCGATTAGCAGAGTTCTTGATCCTCCCCTTCTGTACTGCGCAAGCGGTACAGAGGGTCTTTTCTCATTGGATAGCTTGCTTTACGCAAGCGTCTGAAGAGGATGAGAAGAGGAGATCACAGCTACTCCGCTGAAAGGTCAATCAAGAAAGGATATCACCAGATGGACAGCTCAAAGGCTGCCTGTAAAGCAAGAGTCATGTCAACTCTCTGGGAGAAGGGTTTATGCTCAGTGATTGGCGGGGTGTGCCCCGCCATCCGTCACCGCCCTCGGCTTGGCGCCCAACATCAACAATCTATTCCAGGAGACAGGGCCCATCTTGGACACAAACCACTCAATAATTTCCATCTCCAAATTCTCCACGGCCCTTGCGCAACTCACTACAATTTTCCCAACCCTTAACCACACATCTACACAACCGCAATAATGTCGTGGCAAGGTAAACTCTTCCCGCTCTTCCCGCATGCTGATGGCGAGCTTGTCGGCTGACTTTTGAAACCACAGCATACGTCGACCAGAGGTACTCACCGCAATCGCCATCACCTGCAGGACCACCACTGACATCTGACCTCCAGCCTCGTCGGCACTGGCAACATTGACAAGGCCGCCATCTTCAACAGCGAGGGCAACAGCGTCTGGGCCACTTCCGCTGGCTTCACTGTACGTCTCTCCACCACCTACCGCTGAACACGATCCGAGAAAGAGCTGGAATGTGGACACCAGCGGCTTGGTTTAGCCAAAGAAAGAGCATGGACTGATAGTATGCGTTCTAGGTTTCGCCTCAAGAAATGGCCGAGGTCGTCTCTGCATTCAAGGACACCTCCGACGTCAAGAAGGTCCAGAGCACCGGTCTTCACGTTGCTGGCGAGAAGTTTATTGTCCTCAAGGCTGATGACAGAAGCTTGTACGGCAAGAAGGTACAGCTCGACGCACAGCTTTGCTCTCACACATCAGTAAACTGACAAGCAACCAGGGCAAGGAAGGTCTGATCATCGTCAAGACCAAGCAGGCTCTCCTCGTCACCCACTACCCCGAGCACGTCCAACCGGGTGTTGCCGCCAACACTGTCGAGCAACTCGCCGACTACCTGATAAGCGTTGGCTACTAGAGAGGATGTTCTACTCCGCATCTTTTCTAGACATTTGTCAAATCTCCTTGATGTTGAGATTTGAGGTTCAACTCCCTTTTGTTTTTCCTTGATTGTGCAGGGTGCAGAGAGGAAACTATTGGGTGGTTGATCCAACTAAAAAGTAACAGTGATACTGTTGCACCAATCCAATACTTGTGCATAGCGAATATATCTATCCTTTTGTTTATCTCATCTCTGATTCTCTAATAGCATCGCGTCTGAATCTGCCAGAACTTTTGACCAAAATCTGTCTTCTGTGATAATCATGATGCCTGCCTGATCTGCTGGGCGTTCACCGCCTTCGGCAACGGCTGCTGTTTCTAACGTGCCTGCCTACATGAGCACCTATCACCTGCACCGAATCTCTAGAAGCAGATCGATGCATCTTTGTCTCACAACCTACCATTACATGTCACATCCGAACGCATAGATATGGACCACTCAATTAGCCGCAGCGCTAGTCGATGTCTGCATCACAATTGCATGTCAAGACATGCAGGTACCAATGCACTGATGCAAACGACTGAGAAGAGGCTCAAGCTCCACCATATCTGAGCGTGCAGGGTACGAATGTGGCTTTGGAGAGTCCAACACGTCTCTGATAGCACACCTTCAGGTCTGGAAAGCACCATGCTTATCGACAATCAAAAGCGAGTCGTTTCAGAAGCAAGGAGTGCCGTCGAGACGGTGAAAGAGTTGGTCGACGGAACAGTGCAGAATCTCGCGGATGTCTTACTTTCACTTTTTCTCGTTCGGAAACACGCAGTCGTTTCTTGCAACACTTGGGTGATCTTTGTTGACTCTCTTCTTTTTCTTCTGTTTGCGCTTCTGCGAATTCACCGATCCGCTGTCTCCATCTTCCTTCCTACACACCACCGTCTCCTCACCAAACCGAAAACGCATGTCACACACCTGCCAATTCCAACATGCAGCGTAAAGGACCAGGCATCTGCTTTGCCTTCCAGAAAGGCAAATGTCGTTTTGGCGCACGCTGCCGTTTCTCGCACGACACTACAGCACACAACGCACCTCAACCCCCCAAGAGAAAGAACGACACCGTCTCCCCGGAGCTCAAGAGATGGAAGGATCAGGTCTTCCGACGAGCTTCACTTGGCTTCGGCCTAGGAGATTTCCTCAGTCAAGCATCACGCCTGGTACTACTCGATGACTCCTGCCGTCAAGAGGTTGTCAAGAGTCTCGCAACCGACCGTGGCCTGGAGAAGGTCTTTGAAATCGTCAACCAGGATTTCGAACGTAAGTCAGAGAAGGCTTTGGTGCACACGTTCGAGATCCAGATCGTTCCGTTCTTCTGTGTCCTCTCTGATGAACGCGTCATGTCTTCACCTCTTCTCGAACGCCATCTTGGTGAGATCTGCCAATACATCTACGGCGTTGGAGGTAGCAGAAGTGAGAAGTTGTTTGCCGCAGTCGTTCGTGCCCTCAGCACCTTGTTATCCAAGTCTGATATCAGATTCTTTACCTCACTGAAAGCAACTCTTGCAGTACTTATGAAAGTCATCGACTTCAACAGTACAGCAAAGGTCACTCCTTGCTTTTCGACATATGCGACCGCTCTAGCGGCCATGTTGACACCTCAGTCTGACCCAGACACAGACGCGCTTCGCTACCAAGCTACCAAGCATCTGGACAGCATCAACAAGCGTTTGGGTATCGGTGCAGCCATTCGCAGCATCAAGTCAGTCAACACCGAGGACACTGGCACCGTTTCGAAGCCAGTCTTCTCTCTCAACCGCAGTCTTCCAGGAAGACTCCCCGATGGACGGCCTCGCCACGACAACGATTTCGATACGATTCAAAAGATCTCGATTATGCCAACTTCGGAAGAAATCCAGAGCACTCATGCTGAATACCTCCCCTTGAAGGATCCGTCGACTTGGCACAAGGAAGGCGTTGAAGGCCTTCTCGATCGACAGTTCAGATTGCTACGTGAAGATACTATCGGTCAGCTGCGTGATACTGCCCGTGTCGAATTTGAAGCTCTCCAAGGTATGAAACCTCAGCATGATAAGTCCACAATCCGGAAGCACACCTATCGGAACGTCCTTGTTGAATCGCCCAAGTTCAACCCGTCCAGAGGCTTGGAGTTCGTCATCAGCTTTGATCAGCCGCCAGAATTGAGAATGAGATCAGATAAGCAACGTCAAGACTGGTGGTCTCATTCGAAGAGACTGGGAGGTGATGCACTCATCTGTCTCATCAGCTCGACCCAGGTTTTCGTCTTCTGCAGTGTTTGCTTTCCATACGACCAATCAGGACGATCTGGGAAAGATAGAGAGAACGCTCTCAATCCAGACCAAACTGTTGTCTCGCACGTTGGCGACCGCGTTCGCGTGATCGCACGACTCAGCGAAATGAACGCAGCAGATATGGCAAATATTCTCGGTATGTCCTTCAAGCTCGTAACGATTCAAATTAACAGTGCTGACCAAGTTCTCAATCCAGGTATCTTCTCTCAAGAGGACTTCCAAGGTGGTCGCTCGTTGGTCGAGTTTCCCGGAGTACTTCTCCCTGCATTCTTGCCCACTTTGACTGCACTGAAGGCCATTTCCAAGAGTGGAGATCTGCCTTTCTCAGACTTCCTTGCTCCTTCACAAGGTAATGGAGAAGGGACAGCCGTCATTCCGCCTCCTAGTTACACCCAGAGAGCTGGATTTCGTTTCAAATTAGATTCAGTTGTCCAAAGTGGGAGTTTCTCCTTTGACCCGTCGAGTCTCAAGCAATCAGATATTGCGGAACTGGAAAAGGCATCTGCTCTGGACGAAACTCAAGCCTCTGCACTGCTCACCTCACTTTCGAGATCATTTGCTCTCATCCAAGGCCCCCCTGGCACGGGCAAGAGTTACACCGGTGTTGCCTTGATGAAGACCTTGGTGAGCAACAAGAAGGCAGCCAAACTTGGCCCTGTTCTGGTCGTTACTTTCACAAACCACGCTCTGGATCAGAACCTTGAACATCTTCTCGACCAGGGCATCGGCCAGATCATTAGAATAGGAGGGAACTCAAAGTCTGAGCGTTTGGCCAACGTCAACCTCAAGAGAGTCGCAGCAGAAATTGAACGGACAAAGACCGAGAACTCGGAGTACGGAAGGGCAAGAGGCCAGATGAGTATTGATGCAGAAGTCATCTAGAAATGTCTAGAGACTCTCAACAGTGCCACAACGAGCATCGAAGATTATCTGGCTCGAACAAACCACAACCACTCTTCTCAGCTATTTGGAACCACTTACGACGAAGACGGCTTCGAAGTAGTGCAATACGATACCAAGAGCCTACGTTTCAAGAAATGGTTGTATGGCGGGAAGCATCTCCAAAGCAACCGTGCTCTTGACATGATCACCGAGATTGCCAATTTGTACGACCTTTCGTACAACGAACGTGGTCTACTGCATGATCACTGGCTTCGCATGGCACAGCAGCCGATCTTGGATGCTCTTCTAGACCGTGTCGAGAGATTCAACGACCATAAACTGGAACTAGACGCCATCAAGCACGAGACCGACTTTCGCATTCTGTGTCAAGCAAATGTCATCGGAATCACCACTTCCGGTCTTGCTCGCCACTTAGAACTTTTGCGCAAGCTACCTTCGAAAGTTCTTCTGTGTGAGGAAGCTGGCGAAGTACTCGAAGCTCATCTACTGACTGCTTTGTTGCCATCCATTGAACACGCGATCCTCATTGGCGACCACTTGCAGCTGCGTCCACACGTCTCATGCTACGGACTGTCGCAAGAGAGCGCCAGAGGCCAGCAGTATGCTCTGGACACTTCTCTCTTCGAAAGACTGGTAACTGCGACCGAACATGGTGCCCGTCTTCCATTCAGCCGACTGGATACTCAGAGGCGCATGCATCCCGAAATCGCAGAGTTGGTACGCAGCACTTTGTATCCTACACTTTCTGATGCACCATCGACCCTAGAGCACCCTAAGGTCACTGGATTGAAGAAGCGGTTGTTCTGGCTCGACCATCAACAGCCCGAAACACACAGCGATATGCACTCCACGTCACACTCAAACGACTACGAAGTGGAGATGACGACTGCTCTTGTATCTCATCTGATCAAGCAAGGCGTATACAAGCCTGGATCAATTGCCGTCCTCACTCCATATGTCGGCCAGCTCAAGAAGCTGCAACTTCGCATGCAGCGCGTATTTGAGGTCGTGCTAGATGATCGCGACATCAAGGTCTTGGAAGAAGCAGGTCTAGATGATGCTGTACAATCGCGAGCACCGCCTGCGCCAGGTGTTCAGAAAGGCTCAATGGCCTCAGCTATTCGCCTCGCTACAGTCGACAATTTCCAGGGCGTAGAAGCTGAAGTTGTTGTGGTATCACTGGTGAGAAGTAACGATCTACGAAAGGCTGGCTTTTTGCGCACTTCCAATCGCATAAACGTCCTTCTCTCCCGTGCCAAGAACGGCATGTACATCATTGGCAACTCAAAAACCACCCAGCACATACAGATGTGGACAGACATCCTTCAGCTTCTCCACATGAACGGCTGCATTGGCGAAGCGCTGGAGTTGGCATGTGAAAGGCACCCACACGACATCATGCAAGTCACCACGCCTGATGACTTTGTTCGAATAGCGCCTGATGGTGGTTGCATCCTCCCATGTGCTCAACGCCTACTCTGTGGCCATGCCTGCGATAGCTCATGTCACTCACAAGTTCTTCATGATGCGGTCAAATGCCTTGAACCGTGCCCTCGACAACCCGGGAGCCACTCCTGCTCACACTCATGTCCTAACAAATGCGGTGAGACATGCCCATTACAATGTATGGCAATCGTCAAGGACATCGCTGTTCAGCTGCCTTGCGGTCACATCAAGACATCTCTTCCGTGCTGGCTTTACCACGAACAAGACAAGATTGTTTGTGATGAAGTTGTTGCTCGCACGGTTCCAGGGTGTGGACATAGAATTCAAGTCAAGTGCTGTCAGGACGTGAACAGCGACAAGTACTTGTGCCTAGAAGAGTGCGGTGATACACTGGCATGTGGCCATGTATGCAAAAAGTTCTGCAAGGACTGCAAGAAGAGGACCGATTGTCGTATTGTTGAAACTGACCATGGTTCCTGCCGTCAACAGTGCGGTCGCGACTTCCTGAACTGCTCTCACAGCTGTAACAAGCCTTGTCATGATGGATCCGACTGTAGTCTTTGCGACCAGCCATGCGAAGTCAAGTGCGAGCATTCTAGCTGCGGTCGATTGTGCTCTGAGCCATGTGCTCCGTGTGCCAATGAGCAGTGTTCTTCTTGCTGTCCTCACAGTGAGTGCAGCATGCCCTGTGGAGCTCCCTGCGATTGGGTCCCTTGCTCCCAGCGCTGTACGAACACCCTCAAGTGCGGTCATCAATGTCCCAGCGTCTGCGGTGCACCTTGTCCGGAAGTGCGCTTCTGTCAAGAGTGTGCCAATGAAGATACCAAGGCTCGTGTAGTAGACCTGATCATGATGAGTCAGTACGGCGACATTGATTTGGATGAGGACCCTTGCATCTTCCCAGCATGCGGTCACTTCTACACTATCACAACCATGGACGGTCATCTCAGTCTTGGTGATCACTACATTCTAGATGCGAACGGATTGTCCACCGCTCTGAAGGCTTCTGATGATGGCCTCGATGTGGACAAGACCCGTATCGCCTGCCCGGATTGCCGCCGTTCCCTGCGTGAGATACCGAGATATGGCAGAGTCATTCGCCGCGCTCTCCTCATCCAGAGTACGCTAAAGTTTATCACTTGGTCTAACAACAACTATGTCAAGTTCTATGGACACTTCATCAGCGCACAGCAGACTTTGCAGCAAAACCTCGGTCAGGCAAGACCGGTCGAGACAAGCCTCCATATGCAAGGGTCACGAGACGAACAAATCGATATCATCAAGAGTAAGATGTCGAAACTCAGATACATGGAAGTCGTGGACCTGAGAATCCAGATCGACAACTTCAGGGGTCTGGTTGGCAGTAAGGAACAACCGTTCAAGCGTGTACAGACACTTGTCCGCCACGCTCGTCTGAACCAGCGTACCGCAGAAGATTTCACTTTTGATGAAAGTGTGATCTTGCAGACCAGATCTTATGCTCTGGCGACATCACTGTTGATTCGTTGCGACCTTGTCATCTTGTCAGACGTACTTGCTGTACGTGCTTCAAAGGATCTTCCCATCGATGTGACTACCACAGTAGACTTCACTAAGAACCGTGGAGACTGCGAGGCCTTGTTCAGGATTGCCGACGAGGGAAAGCACTATCTTCAACAAGCCGAGGCTCTAATTTTCTGGGCACACTTCGCTGCACTGGAAGTTTCCTGGCGCTCGTCAAACGACGACGAAGAAGAGGAAAGGTATGTCAAATATCCCAGCTTCAGGAGTGGAGAGATGACTGACAAATGCAACAGTGACAATGAAGTGACCAACACGCTCCGTGTCAGAGCCAGAGAACGCCTCGAACAAGCCCGTCTCTTCTGAACCCAGCACTCCCAAGCTCGCACAGTAGCAAAAGAGATAGACGAGATCGAGAAGATGTTGCGCGAGAGCACTTTCTACAGTCCTGTCACCAATAAAGAGATGGAAGATGTGGTCAATGCCATGGCTCGCGAGTTTAGGGGAACTGGACACTGGTACTATTGCCGCAATGGTCATCCTTTCACTGTTGGTGAGTGCGGCGGTCCTATGGTTGAATCGGTATGTCCTCAGTGTGGTGCTCCCGTCGGAGGAACCCATCACCAGGCTGCTGAGGGTGTCACTCGTGCTACGGATCTGGAGGCAGAGTTTGGCAACATGAGATTGTAGATTATCTGGCAACGAGAAAAGGAGGAACAAGAGAAGATGAATGCGCGCAAGGTGACTGTAGTTTATCTTTGTCTATACTCTGTAGAATTGTCCGTAGACTTGCTACACCAATACTACTGTCGCCAATGACAATCCAGTCTGTGTCGACTTGACTGTGATCGTAATGGGAGTACCTCCGAAACGCTGACCGGAATAGCTAGCTTGGCAACTCGTCTTTGCCTTTTGACCTTACAGCTTCAACAATAGGAATATACCAATATGGCTTGGAACCTTTATATACATCTAGGGGTGTGCCATAGAGTTTGAATAGACTCGAACTGTTCATGATAGTATCCATACCGGTAATGGAATTTGTTCTATGCACCTTTTTCCTCCATCATGCCACTTTCATTGCAAGCGTGGTCAACAGTGTTATGAAACAAGCGTTTATGTTGTGGTAGATGACAATATTCGTTCAGCTTCGCTCATCTGTGTTGGACGAAACCAGCATACAGCACTAAGATATCGCTCGAGTGATTCACAACGGTTTATCGAGATAGAAAGTGATGAGATAGCAAGCGATTGGAGATGGAGAACTGTGCTATTGCGAAAAGCGATAGTGTGGGAGTTGATGGAGACGTTATTGTCAAGCTTGGTTGAAAATTTATCATCCAGCCCTGCTGGCGCAATGGTAGCGCGCAAGACTTCTATTCGGTCATTCCTGATTGAGCGAGATCTTGAGGCTGTGGGTTCGAGCCCCACGTGGGGCTTTTCTTTTTGCCCTTTATGGACGCTCAATATGTTCTTTTGGCTCTGAAACGAGTGCATATCTTGTTAGAAATGTGATTGGAGGTGTTTTGGTGATTATATCGAGTTTTGAAGTTTTGGTAGAGGTCTGGGCGTTGACGATGCGCACTGACTCATGCTGGATGCCGCAGCTTGGACCCTGAATCGCTAACGCCGCGCTAACGCCATTCGCCGACGCAACCTCCGAAGACATGAACAATTATTACCACAACAAATTCACGAGGAACATGAGAGATGAGCAGAGCCCTGCGACATGTGCAAAAATGCCTTGAGAAACAAGTGCAGTACTCGGAATCGAATGCATTCGTCACTTGCGGAAAGGCGACACAGTTACAGGATGCAGCAAGTGCGATAGCCGATAGCGAGTCTGATCGTATGTATTTTGTCCACCATATTCGGGAAGCACACTGACAAGGACAGGCTCAGCACTTGTGGGAAAAACAATCGCCATCAAGGACAACATCGTCACGAAAGACTATCGGACCACAGCGTCTTCGAAGATCCTCGATGCATACAACTCACCGTACAATGCGACTGTAGTCGACAGACTCACGTCAACCGGTGCCCTGATATGTGGAAAGACAAATCTGGATGAGTTTGGAATGGGATCACACACTCGACCAGTCTTCACATCAACAACGCAAAGTCCGTTCACGCGAAATGGACAAGCCCTCTCGGCAGGTGGAAGCAGTGGAGGTAGCGCAGTAGCAGTCGCAACGGGTCAGGCGTGGGCTGCTTTGGGAACAGATACTGGAGGCTCGGTCAGATTGCCTGCTGCATATACTGGCACTGTCGGCTTCAAGCCCAGTTATGGCCGCTTGAGTCGATGGGGTGTCATTGCGTACGCCAATTCACTGGATACAGTTGGCACGTTGACTCAGACTGTTGGACACGCCCGGGAAGTGTTCAATGTGCTGGATCATTTCGACCATATGGATCCTACGAGTTTGTCAAAGACAGTTCGTGACAGGATTGCAGGTCAAACTACTGCCTGGTCCAAGGATAGGACGCTGCGTATTGGCATTCCGCTGGACTACAACACTGCGTCGCTCTCTCCCGAGGTCCGACAAACCTGGTCAAGGCTGTTATCAACATTGCAAGATGCCGGACACTCGCTTCATCCTGTATCACTGCCTTCGACGCATCAAGCACTGTCAGCCTACTACGTTCTGGCTCCTGCAGAGGCTTCGTCCAACCTTGCCAAGTATGATGGTGTGCGCTATGGTCATCGTACCTCGGGTCCTGATGCCAGCCCAAAAGAGAATCTTCCACTGTTCGCTGCCACAAGAGGTGAAGGATTCGGACCCGAGGTTCAGCGTCGTATCCTTCTAGGTGCTTACACGCTAAGTTCGGAAGCCATGGACAATTACTTTGTCCAAGCACAGCGAGTACGCAGATTGGTTCAAAAGGACTTTGACAATGTGTTCGCTCTGCAAAACCCATTGTTGGATACACGAACCGAGCAGTCGAGCGACGCAGCCACTGTTGATATTCTGATCGCGCCCACTGCCCCGACATTGCCACCCACACTGGCGGAAGTGGAAAAGCTGAGCCCGGTCGAGATGTATATGAACGATGTGTTGACGGTCCCTGCGAGTCTGGCAGGACTGCCTGCTTTGAGCGTACCTGTCAAGCTGGAGGGTGGTGCAAAGGAGGCTGCTGATGTTGACTCTGTTGGCATGCAGGTTATTGGACAATTTGGTGATGATGAATTGGTTCTTCGAGTAGGACAGATCATTGAAAGCCTGCAAGCCGAGAGTGCTTGAGGTCCGTGGCCAGATAAAAACCAGCATTATCCTGCTACACAGACAAATAGCTTGTTGTAAAACATCAACTTCTCTACCCATCAACTCTTGCCACATTTACTTTCCGCCTTGGTCCGCTGTCTAGTTTCAGGTTGCAACAACTCAAGCATGTATCAAGTTCTTGACTCTGAACTTCCGAAGGGCTATTTTGCATTCGAGCTTGTTTGATAAATCTTGCTTCAGAGATGAGGAAGCTGAGTGGCTTATCTCATGAAACACCATGTGGCTACCACGAGGAAAGCCCGTCATCCTGACGACTCATTCGAACTAAAACTCCCTCATCGGTATTCAAGCGGCTCTTGGTGCTGACGGGGAGGGGGAGCGGGATGCCGCTCGTTTTCGCTCTTCTTTCGTTCTTTCTTCGTTCTTTGTGGGTACCTTTTGCTTCTGTTATACCCTTCCTTCGATAGTATTTTAAAGGTACCCTCAAGCAGCTGTTCGTACCTCATATTCTCGAACATCAGTTCGTCATCAAAATCTATCACGGGGCTATTTAAAACCCATCCATCAGAATCCCATCCATCGAAATTGCATTTATCGGATTCCCATTCATCAGAACCTCATCCACCAAAGTCTCATCAAGACCTCACAAACCGCCACAGAAGACACACACGACTCTTAGATATGGCACACAGCAACCGATCTCAGCCTTACAAGACATCAGCATCTCCAGACAATGACCTCGACACGATAAACACCATTACCAAGAAGCTCAACATCAACAACCCTTACCGCAAATACCCTCCTTGTGGTGTTCCTTGCCCGGAAGGATCAAACACATTTCATCTGACCCTACGGCGCGAGAAATGGTGGCAGATGCTGCAAGAACATGCATGGAAGGAGACAGTCATGATGGGGAAGATGCGTATCGAGGATGAGAAGAGGGAGAGGCTGGAGCAGATACAAATGCGACAGAAGGAGGAAGCAGAAGAAGAGGCAAAACTGGCAGCAGAGGTCGAGCAGAAGAAACAGAGGAAAGACAGCCTTGTCACCGAAGAAAAGGATGTTGGGTATGCAGATACTAAGGGAGCCGGAGATGGGGGAGATGTTACTGCGTCTGCTATCTGCAGCTCATCTGATGACGAGAATGGCGGCGAGGTTCAGCCTCAGCAGACAAAAGACGTCAAGGGAAGGAAGAAAAGTCCAAGCAAAGAAAAGGCAAAAGGACACATGCATGAACACAAGGTACGGCGCAAGCCTTCGGGTCTGATGCGAAATCATGCTAGGAAAGGGTCTGGGGCGAGTTGTTTCTCTACCAAGACGTCCAGTTCTCAGTCCTAAGTGGACGTGAAGAAGGGTTGCTAGAACACATAACGATCAGTGAATGACACGAAATGATGGCCCACGAGCTTGCTGCATCTTTGACTGATTATGAGGCCACATGGTATGTCTCCGTTCAAGATGAAGCAGTGGTTAATATAAGAGTGCGATATAATCAAAAGTCGGTAGGAGCCGAGGGCAATCAATCAATCATGATGATGCAGGTCTGAGCTTTTGATGGTCGCTGGCGTCTGGAGTCGACGCGACACATGCAAGTTCGGTTTGCAGTCTACCAACAGAACATTGAAGCTCTAAATTCTTATAACCACTTCACTTTACTTTTACTTTTACTTTTGAAAATCTCTGCGCTGATCAGGCGCCACTATCACACACAATCATGGCCAAAAACAAGCAGCAACAGGAAAAGCCGACTCTCTCTTTCGATGATATGATCAAGGCAGGCATGTAGCGTCCTATACCATCAACAGAACACGCAATTGACGTCACATTCACAGATCGCCAAAAGCGCAAGGCTGAGAGTCTTGCCCAGGAGATCTTTGGCAAGGATCGTCGCCAAAGTACCCCTCAGAACAACTCCAACAGGAAATCGCAAACGCCCTTGGGTGGAAGTCTGGCCAGTCGAGTCGGCATTACAAAGGCGCGTTCTGAGACAACCAAGAGACAGACAGCATATAACCTAACACTCCTACAGCGCTCATCCTCGGCCGCATCCATTCCCACCCTCGGCAAACAGCAGCAGTCCCGTGGAAACCAGAAGAACCGCAACAACCGTCAATCACTTGGAGGCGCAGACACAAGAAGAGATGCAGCATACCAAACGGCAGCACAACAGGCCCCGCCCGCTTCCTTCAACATCAAGTCACGATCCTTTGCGCCTGTCGACAGCGAAATCACCGTCCGTGGAGCCGCTGGCCCGTATTGCGTCGTCGCTAGCAACTTTGCGCCAGGCACAACAGCTGCCGACATTGAGAGTGTCATGGCTCCCGTCGGTGGTGACATGTCTGGCTGCAAGTTGATTTCTACCTCTCCTAACGTCATTGCCGAGATGCTCTTCCTGGACAGGACCGGCGCCGACAATGTTATCAACATGTTCAACGGCAAGAAGGTTGGTCATTGACTCTGTTCTTACTCACTCCACGTACTAACCCAGCCCAGGCCGACGGAAGGACCTTGTACGTCTACCTTAAGGAGGGAGGCCCATCACAATCCATCCACTCTGCCACGCCGCGCATCGCTTCGCCAGTCGTCATAGCCCAACCCGAGCCTGTTCAAGAACAAGGAGCTGAAGACACGATGGAGATTGAGCAACCATACCCCACCGAGCCCAGCCCTCTTCCACCTCACGAGCCGTCTCCCCGCCCCGCATACAACAACTCACGGTCTCGCGACGGAAGAGCCTCATACCGCGAAGACTACGACCGTGGCGATCGTCATGCACAACCAGAATATCAAGATGGAAGATATGGCTTCAACGAGCAACGCTATAACGAGCCGCGCTATGATGATCGCCGTCCCAGATACCGTGATGAGGGTCGCATGTACTCGGACGACGTGATGCGCGGAGGTTCTCGTAGAGGCGGAGGAGGTCGTGGCGGTGGTCGCTACCGTGGATAGGAACCCGAGTAGCACCGGACCGTAACTACTCGCAAATGTCGTAGCGTTTCTCTCAACCCTGAGCTTCTCAGGCGACACAGGTCTTAGAGCCTTGGGCTATGAAAAGGAGGTGCGTGTCACCTTTGCTTTTGTCCAACATTATACCTAAGTATTACTTGTACTCATATTTCATTCGGACCATGATTCGAAAGTAACACAATGCGGCTCTGTTTATATCAAAGTCCCATAGCCGTGCCTGGTTCTTGCCATAATGTCTCCTCTTTGCCCGTCTTAGATCTTACTGTCATGCAGAAGGATAAAGTTTTAGCACAATATCATGATCTCTCGGGTTACTTTGCATCTTTCGACGATTTGTTCTCCACGATCGCACCTGCCTGTCAAAGAACGCTTGACATGTGAAAGCAGCGCTTGGACCACTGGTTCATCTTTCGGCCAACCCTTCGGTATCTCCATCCCTCCATCAAACACACCACCATCGCGATTCTCAACAATCGTCTGCGCAGATCGACGCTCGGAGACAATATGGAAGATCAATGGACCGAAGCACAGTACGAAGCAGCCCTTGCACAGCTAGAAGCCCTCACCGACAAGGTACCTACCCATTCAACTCCTCCACCCGCTCATCACAAACAACACTAGCGCCGGGATTGCAGTTGACCGCACTACGAACGACCATCCCATCTATCATCTCGCCACTCACGCGACCTGCGACTTCCAAACCTGCTGCGTTTGCCGGATTGAAGAAGGCGGCGATTGGTGCTGTCACCGGCGTTCAGGATCTCAGGCGAGAGTGGGAGAGTGATGGTGTGCAGGAGCTGTTGAAAAAGAGTAAGACGAGTTACGAGAAAGATGGGGATTTGAAAGCTGCTGCTGAGGTTCCGGCGTGGGGGTGGACAAAGGAGGAGGACAAGAAAGACGAAGGTCAAGGACAACAGGCGGAGGTTGAGGCTGTGAAGCAGGAGAGAAGTGGTGGATGAAGTTGTTGGGGACATTCCCTCTACGACCGCACTGGTTGCCGTCATCTTCCACACCTGCGTCCTGGATCCGAGTCGCTCTTCCGAGCGCAACACGATTGCTACCGACCATCACTCAACTGGCTACCTCTCACCATCGCTAGGCATCTGTCTGGATTCGACGCTCTCCATGGGCACACATCTGCCCCTCAGAGCTTGCTATCTCTTGCTAGCAGTACGATTTGCTGCATCACATCTCTCGACTGGCCAGGACTTGGACCACCGATATTTCTACCTCAACCATATTTGTCGACAGAAACGCTCATCGACTTTGTTGCTTGCACATCTAGCATACGACCTTCGAAAATCGGTCGACTGCTCGCTGTTCCTGCCAAACTGCGTTTGTTTCGCTACAGCTCTCGCTTGATATTCATATGGCTACTTACGACCCAATCAGCGCACTCGCGACGGCAACCACTTGCTAGGCGATGACAAGTGTGCGATACATGGATCCCAAGACCACCAATTTCTACACGATAATGACTTGCTCAGCCACTCCGAACACGGCCCCAGAGATAGTATAGAGACACAAAGCTGCCTCCTAGGAAGACACAAAGAATCACATGACAAAAAGAGATAGAGTGGATCTAGGCCATCAATCCCATCACATGAGGGAGGCTTCTTGAATGAACAGATACTTTGATTTTATTCTGAACAGTCTTCTCGTATCAGTGCTTGGTCAATGGGTTCTAGAGGCTTTTCTGGTTGGGTTAATCACGTAAGTCAGTTGCAACATATGGTCTCAGATCGAGCTGATCCTCAACAAGCCTCTTTAGCTCAGTTGGTAGAGCGCGGCACTAGTAATGCCGAGGTCACCGGTTCGACTCCGTTAGGAGGCATGTCTTTTTACTCTTTTTTGCACTATCTCGAAGGCCTGACGTAGTTTTATTAGCTCTGATCGAATATCCTAAATGTGGCGGTGTTTATTAAGAAGGCAGGTGCAATGGTAATCAAGCCCATATGCTGGCTGAGCGATGAAGCCAAGCGTCCAAAGCTTCTAGAGTTCAAACATCGATTTATCTCCAGAGCAGACTGGAGAAGTGCATCTCTGGTACTTTCATTGTAGTTATGCTCTTTTTGCTCTTCTGTCTGGTGCTGAATAGAACATGATGATGCTCTGGGAGGGAGATAACTTTATAACATTCGCATACTAAGGTTAGGCTTACCATGACTCCAAGACCGTTATAATGTTTTAGAGTAATAAGAAATACTACTTATAAGAGGTTAAACGATTTTATATTAGAAAAGAGGGAAAGGAGATAATAAGATAGAGAGTAGTATTACTACTAATTTTATCTTTATTAGATTGATATAAATACCTTTACTCTTACTATATTTATTCCTTCTCTTCTTGTTATATCTTCCAGAACAAAGCGGTGATGATACTGATCTATTCAAGTATAATAGTGTATCTAGTTATATGGTTAGTGATACCTATACTTTCGTCAACATGTCTACTTTTCAGAGTATGCCTACGAAACGATAAAGGCAGGTCTTTGAATCGCTTAAGTTTACAGTATCTCATATGAAGATTGTAGTAGAAAGAAGTCTAGGGATCCACAGTCCTATGCAGCAGGTATTCTTTCTTCCACAGCCATCCTCCCTCTTTCTCCTAACTGTAAGTTCGACTTTCCTTAACTTACTTGCAATGACCCTGTATACCCAGAGTAGAGTGTTGATAGCTACCTCCAAGACTCTGATGGTGTATATGCGATTGCTCAGACGTGTTCAATAAAGAAGAACATTCGAGATGAAATTGGATGGTCAGGGTCATGATGTCTTCTTTCCAAAAAAAAGTATAATGGCAGATATCTAACGTAGGACAATCACGAGTACTGGTGTTTGAATCCCTCATATCGCTTTATGGAAGACTTTCTAATGTTTGCAACTATCTGCAGTGGATTTTGAATAGGAAGAAGAGGGAGAAACTAACCTTGAACTCCATCTCCCATCTGATAACGCCCTGCTAAGAACAATTCCATGTTTCCTTTGAACCCAATCCCTAGTAAACCCAATCCTTCAATCTCGCTTTTATCATTTTTGCTGCAGGTTCCGTACCGGACGAAAAGACCTACGAGTACCACCTATGCCACCTGAGCTTAGGCTCAAACTCCTACTTCAAGCCCAAACCCACGTTAGCAGCACTCTCTCCGACACGAATAGAGTCTTCTCTTTCGAGTCCCTCTGGTCTTCTGGAAGAGGTGGTTGTACTCTGACTTTCACTTCTCTCTCTCGGGCCTGCAACACTGGTCATTCCAGCCATGTTTGCAGCCCAAGCACTGACGCTCGGACGGGCAACAGGTGCTTCGACGCGAGGATGGGTGGTGTTTGTGTTGACGCTTGCATCGGAAGTGTGGCTGTTTCTGCGACCGCGAAGGGCACGTTCGAGGGCTTTCACGCGTTGACGTAGGGCTTCGTTTTCTTGCTTTACGAGGTCGAGTTCGGCGCGTGATGAAGCGATTTCGGCGGCACTGGATGTGGATGTGTACGGGGAGGCTGGACCGAAAGCGAACGAGCCGGCTGTGGAGACTTGGCTAGCGGCTTGCGATAGCGAAGGGCGGTGAGGAATGGCTGGCGTGAGGGCTGGTGTGGAGTGGCCTGAGGTGCTGCGAATCGAGGGGTTGCGACTGATCGAAGGGTTTGCGGTAGTGGAGCCTGCTGCGGCGGCAGCACGATCGAAGGATGCCTGCGAGACGCCGGCAAGAGGAGCGGTGGGCTGGGGGTGATGAATGTTGACGTGACTCGAGGTCGAAGGAGTGCTAAGACTACGGCTTGAGGCGTTCGAAGATGAGCGGTGTTGACGTGTGGATGTCGGGTATGAGAGACCGGGCTCCAGAGCTTGGTTGGAGCTGGTTTGTGAAGTATTGCTGGCGACAGAGGCAGAGTGTTGGGCGCGGAGTGCTGAGAGTTCGCGTGTGAGACGGTTGACCTGTGTGGGAGTGTTAGATTGTCTAAGTAAATGTGCAGGACAGGGAAGGAACATACAACAGCTTCCTGCTCCTTCTCTAGTTCCAGGTGCAACTCAGCAGCAGTCAGAGGACGAGGGTGTCGCATGGGCATGTTTGCGTCGGCGGTACTCATCACACCTGAGGGGCCATCGGCTCCGTGTGAAGGTCTGCGCGATGACATGTTAGAAGAGCCTCGTCTCAGTGACGGACTCAGGTTGCCGGTGCTTGTCATGTTGTGTGTATGAAGGTAAGTAGCAAAAGTTGGGTTGCATCGAAAGAGCGAAAGATGCTCGTGTATACAACGCCAAGACATGATGACTGTTTGACATGTGAAAATTGTAGATTCGTTGCTGCTATGCATTCCTATGACCACATCTCTTCTGCTCATAAAACATTGCAAAAACATGCTTTTGTTCTCGCTCCTTGGAGAATTCATCATCCACCAAGTCCGCCCGTCCTTTCGTAATCCGCAACGCCTATGCCCATAAGAGCAACACTTTCCCAATACATTGCCTTCCTGCTTCGGGTCGGACGGGCGCTGCTGCATCTCCTCTTCGTATCGTGTGCAGCCTTTCTATAAGAGCCTTTTGCGACTCTATCTTTCGAGTAGTTCTTTGTCTTCGAACATCACCTTCTTTGCTTAGTAAGTTCTCGACAGGTTACGAAGATACCAGTCCACCAGTCTACGTCCGACCTTGGCTTCCGAAACGTGGATCAAGTCCTGAAAATTTATATTAGCATTTGAAACAATTCCGAGATTGCTCTTATAACTCACTCCTTGCATGGCGTAGTCGAGGTCGTTGGTGGTGACAACATCACCGTCAAGCAGACCACCCTCAGTGTGTCTAACCTGCTTGCTTCTCTGCTTGTTGACCAACAACCATCCTCTCAGAGTGTCGGCGTCAATCTCAAGGAAACCGGCCAACTTCTTGATGTCCATTGTGGTGTAAAGCTTAAGGTAAGAACGGACAGTAGGGCTCCACATGTTGTTCTTGACCTCCTCCATGAAGATGGAAAGGTGGTGCTCGATGGGGTCAACGTTGACCGAAGGGTTGTCAAAGTCCGGAGGAGTGGGAGAGATGAATCTGGGGCAGGCCTGGCGGAAGAGATCCTCGAAGATGGGGAGAGACTCGGGGCCACCGAGCTGCATGCGGGCGAACTGCTCACCGTACTTCTCGCGGAGAGCGGAGTGGACGGTGTCATCGAGACGAGTGGGGTTAAGGGCGACGCAAATGGCGACAAGAGCGTACATCTGATCGCTCTTCTTGGCGATGCTATCGTACTGTGCGTTCTTCTGGAAGTTCTTCGTGCGCGAAATGTAGATGAGGATGTGGGTGAACATGCGGATGGCATCGGTGTAACGGTGCATCATCATGTAGGAGAAACCAACGTAGTAGTAGGTGCTGAACTGGGCGGCCATGACGCGGGCGAACATGGACTTCTTGTTGAGCTCAATGTTGTCCAGAGTCTTGAGAGCCATGCTAAAGTCACCGAGCAAGCAGTGAACGCGGAGGAGACCGATGAGCGAGAAGTATCCGAGCATCTGGTAGAGAGGGCGGTTGCCGTACTCGCCGGCGTAGGCGGCGGGGTCCTCACCACGCTTGCGGGCCTCGAGCTGTTCCTGGATCTGACTGCGCTGGATGAGCGAGTACAGGACGTTAAGGACCGAGTAGCATCCCCAGGTGTTGGGGTTCTCGCGAAGAATCTGAGCATCCTCATCGTTGTCCTGCTTGAGGGCGACCTTTTGGCGGTAGGCGCAGAAGCTGTTGAACTGGTAAATGAACTCGTCAATCACCTCCCAGGCCCAGTAGTACTGTGTATGGTCAGTCGTCTCTTCTCGTCACGAAATATGCAGTTGTATGGAGTCGACACACGTTGGGAACCTCGAGGTCGACGGGGCCATCCGAGTTGAGGATGTAGTGGAACAGGTTGCAGTAGCTGTCGTAGCTGGCGATCTTGGTCTCGAGAGTGGCACCGTATTCGAGAGGCTGGGCAGCGGCGGCGAGCTGAGCCTGAAGATCCTGAGGACCGCTGGAAGCGACTCTCTCGAGTTCATCGTCGTCGCCGTATTGGACTTGCTCCTTGTAGTCGTTGGCCAGAACCTCGTCTTCGACATCCGAGTCGTCCTGGACTGCGCGGGCAGGGGCGCCCTGTTGGTATGTTGCGCTCATCTTGACGGTGTGCTGTGTGCTGAGGTGCTGTATCAACCTCCAATTGCTCTCGCGCGCGACGACAAGTTCTGGCTTCGTGCAACTTTTGCAAACTCGCTAACCACGGGATGAGCTAGCCAAGCTGGGGCATGTCCGCTGTAATTTACAGCTGCGAACCCCACTAATTCTGGCGGGGCATTCACTTTCTGCTTATTCCATCATCGCCAGTCATCGACACATCTGTTCTGCGATAACATATTTTATTTCAGATCATCCGAAAGTCGAGAGCCATCTTGCCGCTGACTGTTCCTTTACCATCTGCAAAATCCTATCCACATCTATCAACTTCAGCTAGCACGGCTGTCTCGGAACAGACATGGCTCCCACCCATAAGATTGCTGTGATTCAGTTGCACCCTAAGGTAGACGCAATAGAATCTATGATCTAGCTATCCTGCTGATCTTTTTCAGCCCCTTCACGTCGAACAAAACTTCCAGAAAGCCGCCAACTTCATCAGATCAGCTGCACAGCAAGGTGCCGAACTGGCAGTTCTCCCAGAATACCATCTTACCAACTGGCTACCCCATGATCCTAACTTCAAGGCATCTTGTGCAAGTTGGAAGGAATACCTCGAAAAGTACCAGGCTCTGGCTAAAGAGTGCAACATCTGCATCGTCCCCGGAACCATTGTAGAGTTGCATACCGATGCAGAGCATGACAGTACTGGTATCCTCACCGAAGATGATGAAAACAGCGAACGTCTTATCAATGTGGCCTACTTTATCTCTTCTACTGGCGAGATCCTTGGAAAATACGTCAAGAAGAACCTCTGGGGTGACATTGAACGTTTGCACCTCACGAGCTCCACGCGTGACCCCCATCCAGTCTTCGATACCCCATTCGGAAAAGTTGGTATGCTGGTCTGCTGGGATCTGGCTTTCCCTGAAGCTTTCCGTGAGATGATCGTTCAAGGAGCCAAACTCTTCATCATCCCTACATTCTGGACATTGAACGATTGTTCACCTGCTGGGTTGGCCAGAAATCCTACTGCCGAAGCAACTTTCTTGGACGCCATGTTGACAGCCCGCTGTTTTGAGAACACCTGTGCTATCGTGTTTGCGAATGCTGGAGGTCCACCAGGAAAAGGTTACGCTGGCTTGTCACAAGTGTGTGCGCCTTATGTCGGACCCATTGTTCGACTTGGAAGCTCTGCCGAGGGTATGGCTGTGGTCGACCTGGACATGCAGATCGTCGAGGATGCAGAGGAGAACTATCAAGTCAGAGCTGATTTGGCACGGGGTGACTGGCATTATGATTACCGTCATTCGAAAGATAATGAGTCCAAGCTCTGAAGCAGTAGCATATTAGTTTGGACAAATGTACCCTGTCTATCGAAGGCTTGTGTGTGGTGATATGAATTGTCCTTATCTCTCATGGCAACAAAGGGTGGGCTTAATACTATCTCAATACATAGTGGTTATGTAAACTTGAGTGTGGCCACAGAAACACTTCATGAGAACCTCTCTCAATGGATGATACTCTGTTCTGCAAAGCATTATGCATTTCTATATTCAAATGTACTGGTTCTTCACATACAAGAGACCTATGTTTTGTGGGATTAGCTCTTAAGTCAAAGTCTTGTTCCCACTCAGTCCGGACCAAAAACTTCACCACTAGACTGATCACAGCTCTTCTCATTTCCCACCTGTTTCAGTGCGATGTCGGGCTTCACCAGTGTCAATCTGAAGTAGATTCCATACACTCCCCAGAAAAATCTCCAGCCAGGATGAGGAAGTAGCCAGGAACGACCCAGCGTGGATCGCGCCATGACTGGTCTTGGTGTTTGCAATCTGTATACAGCCGGTAGCAGTAGTAGTGCTGGCGTTCTGCAAGTGCAAGCTCTGCTCCCCTCTCCATAGCTCCACTGACGTTTGGTTGTGCAGTGAGGTTTCAAAATCGACCCGTCGAATCCAAGCTCTGATGTGTAGAGCATCCATGTGTAGAGCATCCATGTGTTCAAGTATGGCACCGAGCAGCTGTCACCCTTTCTGAAACCAAACTTTTAGATGCTGAGCAAGATCAACCCCTATATACGATGATCTAAGCGAGGACATCTCGAATTTCATCTTTGTCGAGAGACAAAAAAAGCAGGAGATGGTTCGTGATGATCCGAATCGCAGTTGCCCTAGCGCCTCGCAATCAGCGTCGTTCCCTCCATAACTCCTTCCCGTCTTCTTCCAGTCCATTGACTGCAAGCCAACCCGGCAGATCCAGGAATCGACACTTCCACCCACCTTTTTTCGTGTTGTTATCACAATTTACTATCGCATCCTCATTGAAGCTGTATTCTTTCTTCCTACCTCTTGTTGAACTCCATCATTAACCCTCACCACGATGGATCTCCGAGAACTTTTCGGAGAGGGAACGATCGTGACGATTTCGGACGTCTGGAACGAGTACCAAAGGATTACTGGAACCGAGATTCCGGCCGAGAGCGAGGAGACAGAATCAGAGCGCATCGACGACTCCCTTCCAACCAGCGGTGACGCTCAGACTTCGGCAGACCAGACTCTGGTCGAGAGTGAGGAAACAGAATCAGAGCCTATCAGCGACTCCTCTACGAAGATCGATGATAGCCAGGCCTCCTTGAGGAGTAACCCCTCCAGCCAAGCTCAGAGAAAATGTGACTGGACCGAGAATACCCCGAAATGGAGTTATCCAATGCATCTAGCCCTTCACTTGGCCAATTCATCCTTCTCACCTGAATGGAGAAAAGCATGTCAGCTTCTTAATCGAATCGACTCTCAACTAGAGTGGAAAAAAACTCCTGTACCTGCCGAATGGTACAATGATCCTCTTTTCACAACCCTTGTCATCAAGCCCAGTCGAGCTGGACTACGAAAACTGAAGCACGCTATACGGCAACCAGTACAGCCACCTTTCTTACGAGAAGTCTTATTTGATTGCCAGGCCATTCGTACAAAAGAAGACGTTGAAAATCTTGGAAATTGTCGCGAATCAATTATCGAGATTCTTGGGATACTGTATGACCAGACCGGTGATTCTGTGCAACCACTGAGAGATGCCTTGATCCTTCTTTTGGAAGCTTTCTTATGCGCAATTGGTACCAAACAGGAGATCTGGTACTGTTGGAATGTCGAAGATCCGAATGTCTGCGAGCGATCGTTTGGAATGGCATGTCACTGTCGCTTGTTGTATCAAGGCATTGGTCCTTCTGCACACGATGTGACTAAGTTCATGGTTTACTTTGACATCGGCCTGGACATTGGAG
Source organism: Aureobasidium sp. EXF-12298 (assembly GCA_024195555.1). NCBI lineage: Eukaryota > Fungi > Ascomycota > Dothideomycetes > Dothideales > Saccotheciaceae > Aureobasidium > Aureobasidium sp. EXF-12298. Next base: position 50,450 of record SWBJ01000168.1, read on the forward strand.
AATGGACAGTTACGGAGTCCGGTGAGAAAACGGTCCAAGAGGTGTGGTTGTGCATTTTCCAGGATGAATGCGAATTCGAGTTAGGGCGGCTGCTGATTAACGGCTGGCCTGGAATGAAGCAACAAGGACTTGATTACAATTTGGTTGCTTTCGAAGCTATGCTCATGACGACTAACATGAGAAGGATTGAGTTCCGGAACACGAAGCTCCATGTAGGGGGTTTACTGTCACTTCTGGACCGCAACAAGCATTCATTAGACATCCTTGTACTGGAACAAGTCGATACCGACGACAGCCCCGAAGCGTAGTTCGATTTGTTTGGGTGGATCGCTGACACGCTTACACTGGATTACTTGAGAATCCAGGAGTGCAGATGTAAAGGCCACGCTTACAGCCAGCTGTTTGATACCGAGATTGGCGAAGTTGATGGCAACTTCATGGAGAAGCCCATAAGGCGCGAGGCTTCCATGAGCATGACAGACTGGTTGAGGCATCGGTTCCTCCAGTTAGAGCCATCGGAATCCGCTCCACGTCTATCGATTCCCGAGGAACCACTTTGCCTGTGGTAGACTTGTCGCAAAGGAGCCATTGCATCAACACCATGTCATGGGCATGCTCCAGCATTCTCTTATGGTCGCTCACTTTCATGTTCCAGACTTGCTCAGGGTGAGACAACCATTCTTCATCTTGCTACATTCATGTCAGTCCTTTCTTCCTCAGCATCCGCGTTGTCCAATTTCCTGTGGTCGTTTGGACCCTCGATCCCTGTGAATCGATAGTGCCATGTGCGCATCGGTGGAGGTAGTTGTAGCTGGTGTCGTTTTCGACCGCCCATACCCGACTCCTGATTCAAATAACGGGGTAGCGTGGACTTCTCATTTTTCTAGATAACTTCCGCGCTGCTGACTAGCAAATGAAACGCGATAAGATTTACCAAGAGGGAAAGAGTTGACGTTCCAAGTCAAGGGCCGACGTTGCAAAGGACGTACCTCAGTATACGCCTTGAGACTGAGAAATACCCAGCCGAGATTTCGAACGCCTCAGACAAGTCGTTGGAACGGTTATCAACTACAAACAACGTCTGCGGCCACGATCGGGCCTCCGCATGCCTAGTTTGTGCGTGCTGCCACTATTGACTCACAGTTCGACGTAAGACTAGGTCGAGACGACTGTCGCCATCAAACGATGGGGGACACGCCCTTGCTATACGGCTACGCGAGCCGGCACGGAGACCCGCAACCATTCGCGTACACGAAAGGGCTGACAGAGTACCCTAATAGTCTGGCCGTTGAGGTTCAATGTCAAAGTATTGCTTATTCTTGTCTTTTCTATCCTCCATCATGACAGTTACTCTTTTCCCTGAACTATGACCTCGACAAGATTTCACCAGTTTTGAACTCTGTCAACCTTTTTTTGAACCTTCTTCTCCTCTTTCCTTGCCCGCTCGTTGTGCTGCTACATCTTTACCCTAGGGCTGATATCTCTGTTTGGGAAAGCTTTGGTTCTATCGGCACGAAATCGATTTGTCGAGGAGATTCTCCTCCGTTTGATGCGTACTCGGGAAAGAGCAAGGGAACATCATGGCGACTTCTGCATACCACCTTAGGACGGATTACCTCAGTGAAGCCTTTGGAATCGATAATCCACGTCCGGAGTTCTCATGGAGACTGGAAGCCAGTGACCCATCGGACAAGCACGCTTTAGTGTTTCAGACTGCATACCGCGTGCAGGTTGCCGTGCTCGACACTTTTAGGCCTACGAGTATCGTCTGGGATAGCGATATCGTGCGCTCCCAGGATCAGTTTGGCATCATCTATGCTGGAAGTCTTCTACAATCAATTACAAGATACTATTGGCGAGTGCAGTTGTATGATATGCACGATGGTTGCAGTGGCTGGAGCAAAGTTGCGAGTTTCGAGACCGGAATTATGGATGCGAGATTATGGAAGGCCAACTGGATTACTGGACCTGTCGAGGATACAGAACATGCCATGTACTTTCGCGGTTGTCTGAATGTACCGGCTGGAGTGCTCAAAGCTAGGGCCTTCGTCTCTGCTCTGGGCTGGTACAGGTTATTTGTCAACGGCAGCGACTTGACTGGAAATTGCTGTGTACCACGATGGACGCCCATGAATACCACAGTCGAGTATCAAGATTACGATATTACGCAATACCTCAAACCTGGACTCAATCACTTCAGTGTCGTCGTAGGAGACGGCCGCTGGAGAGGAAGTTTGGGCCTCAGAGATACCAGAGCTAAACATCATGATCCCGTTGCTACGTTTTGTCAAGTCAATATCAACTTCAAGGACGGCAATAGGACAGTTTTTGGCAGTAGTGAGGAATGGCTTGCTGGTACAGGAGCTATCATCCGCTCAGACCCAAAACTAGGCGAGGAACACGATCTCCGTATCAGCAGTGATGAGTGGCTGGCCTACACCCCCAACTGTCAAGGACTCCCGGTGGACTCAAGCCCGACTACTACCAACACCACAATCACGCAAACTCATCGCCGAGGAGACTCCACGCACAAAAGAAATCGGTAGTTGCCGACCAAAGGGAATCCTTCGTTCACCCACCGGCAAGCAAATCTTCGACTTCGGACAAAACATTGCTGGATTTGTGGTTGCAAAACTCAAAGGAAAGAGAGGCACTAAAGTCACCATCACATACTCGGAGTCCATTGGTCCAAATGGCGAACTTGATCTCGATTATGCATTACCCATTGATGGCAAGGCACAACGCGATACCTGCATCTTGAGTGGTAAACACACCTGGTTTCAGCCTTGGTTTACTCGCCACGGCTTCCGCTATGCTGAGATCGGAGGCTGCCAAGATGTTGGCTTCAATGATATCAAAGCCTTGATTGTGTCTGCAGATCTTCCGGAGACCGGTGTGTTTGCATGCTCAGACTGGAGACTGGAGCGATGGAGAGAAAATGCTCTGCGCTCCATGCGAGCCAATTTCGCGGATGTGATAACTGATTGTCCGACAAGAGAACGGCTCTGCTGGATGGGTGATTTGCAGGCCATTTCACCCACTTCGACTATGTTCTTGGATACACAGACGTATCTGAGGAGGACCTTGAGGAATATTTCTCTTGAGCAATTGCCGGATGGAACTGTGCCGCCATTCTTGCCTGGCGAGTGTGCTCAAGTCTACAAGGGACTCTGGTGGCCCATGTCTTTGATCACCACATCGGTGGGTTGGGGTGACGCCTGTGTATTGGTGCCCTGGACACTATATCAATACTACGGCGATAAAGCAGTTCTCAAGCGCCAATACGGATCCATGAAACGTAAGGTCGAGCAAATGGTTCGCGACGCACGCAGCGGCAAGGGAGGCTACGGCAAATATTTCAAGGGCGAGCGCAACGAACACGAACCCTACATCCTCGACAGCGACAAGATGTGGGGAGAGTGGTTGGAGCCTGGCAGCGGCATGTGGGGGCTCTTCAAGTCTCTCATGATACCCAGTCCAAACACCGCAACAGCATACTTTGCTCATAATGCTTCAGTGCTTGCAAAAGCGGCTGAAGCACTGGGAAACACCCAAGATGCTGAGCATTACCAACAACTATCCGAGCGGGTCCGCGTAGCCTGGCGTGCTGCTTTCGTATACCCGGACTTGCGTATCGGCGATGACAAACAAGACGACTACGTGCGCGCTCTTGCCTTCAATTTGATCCCTGAACACACACGCCCTGGCGTGATCTCACGCCTGGTAGAGATCATTGAAGACTCAGACTTCCACTTTACGACAACCCTACTAAACACAGCCATGCTTCTCACCGTGCTCAGCGATAACGGCAGAGCAGACATCGCATATAAACTCCTCCTCAACAATCAACCACGCACCTTCCTCAACCAAGTCGAAGCCGGCGCAACCACAACCTGGGAGACCTGGACCGGCTATGATGAAACCGGTCGCGCGAAGGGATCTCACAATCACGTCGCGACAGGCGCTGCTACACGCTGGCTTCAAGAAGGCATCATTGGAATTACACCCCTCTCTCCCGGCTACCGCAAGATCAAAATCAGACCTCTGGTAGGAGGAGGTCTCGATCACGCTTCAGGAGGTATTGAAACACCCTTTGGACTCTGCAAAGCCACCTGGAGAGTCCTAGTCGCAACTTCAATGGTCAAACTCTGCGTCACCATCCCCGCAGGCGCCTCAGGAGAAGTCCATCTAGGCAATGGAGAAGTCCACGACGTACCAGCCGGTACCCACTTTTTCGAATGGCTGGATGCCGCCTCGGCACCTCCATCACCAGCTGCCAGTGACTTGTCTGTCGAAACAGTAGTCTTGGATCGAGCTAGTGTGGCTAGTCCTCCTCAAAGCCCTGGTGGCACTTTGATGCCTAGTCCGATGAACCCTGGCATTTTGAGCGCGGCATCTAGTGGAGGTAGATTGTTGCCGCCTTCTGCTATACCGCCACAAGGAAGTTCAAAGTTGAGGATTGATAGTGTTGTTAATACTGGAGCAGTGGGTAAAGCTAACAGGAGGAGTTTTGTTTTGCCGCAGAATGGAGGGATCTTCTCTTGGCCGCCATCGGCTGCTACTTGATGTCGATACAGTGTTTTTTCTTTTGTCATAGATCATTTTGTTGAAGGAGTTCTTGTTCGAGAAAGCGTTGGCTTGGGAAAGGGGGTTGGGAGGATGCATTTGCATATCGATTAAAAGGCGTCTAGGCAGGATTCGTCTTGTGTTCAATGCTTAATAGAGGAATTTTATCCAAAGGGCTAGATTTTACCATTATCTTTCAGTCTGCTTGTTACCTAGCATACGATGATAACTTAAGAAGAGGAAGGAACGATCAGCTGAGAGTTCGTCAATATTTGTGGTTCACCATTCCAATGCTATCATGCTATCCTCTACGAATGCGTCCATTCAGCCTTCTTCTTGTTAGCAAAAGCATTCATACCAATCTTCTGATCCTGACTTCCAAACAAGCCATGGAAAAGTCGCCTCTCATACTCGACACCCTCCCTAACACCCAAATCCTGACTCTTGTTGACCGCCTCTTTACAAGCCTTGACCGCAATCTTAGAGTACCCTGCAATCTTTGCCGCCGTGTCCAACGCACCTTCCACACAAGCATCTGCAGAGTCGAAGCACTTAGCCACTAAACCCCACTGCTCAGCCTGTTCGCCAGAAAAGTTGTCGCCTGTGAGGATGAGTTCCATAGCTTTTGCCTTGCCCACTGCGCGGGTTAATCGCTGTGTTCCTCCCGCACCAGGGATAATTCCCAATTTAATCTCAGGTTGGCCGAAGGTAGCGCTCTTGCTTGCGTAGAGGATATCGCACATCATAGCCAACTCGCAACCACCTCCCAATGCATATCCACTTACAGCACCGATGACAGGTTTCTTGATATGAGTGAGATTGGACCAAGATTCGATAAAGTCGGTGCCGTAGGCGTCGGAGAAGGTCTTGGGAGCCATTTCTTTGATGTCGGCGCCGGCGGCAAAGGCTTTTGGGGAGCCGGTGAGGACGATAGCGGCGATGGAGGGATCTTTGTCGAGGGTGGAGGTGCAGGTGTTGAGTTCGTTGATGAGAGGGGAGAAGAGGGCGTTTAGGGCTTTGGGTCTGTTGAGGGTGACTATTTGGTGGTATTGCGTTAGCTATTTTGCACAGGTGCTCGGTAATGACAAGGGATGTCCTTACTCAATGCGACACCTGGTCGGGGAGTGCTGAGTTGAATGTGCTCATAGCTGTGTTCGGCCGATGGTGTAGAGTACGGGCGTTGAATACGTGGAGCCAACGTCTTGACAAAGCGAGAAGGGAATGGTCTGGCAATTCGTAGGCTCTGCATTGTGATGTTGATTGGTAGCTCAATTGGCTCTGGATGGAGAGAGGGAAAATGTCTAGGTTACAGATCAAGGTGGAAGGTGGAAAGCTCCTCCCCGCATATGTCATCGGCTGCAAAGTTACCGAGGTGTTGACGCTACGGCCTTTCCTCCGATGCCTTCCCTACAAGGCGCCCTTCTCTGTCACTCGTGCATTCAATTTTGAACATCGTAAAAGGTCGTGATATACAGAATCTACTCTGAGTCCGAGTCTCCAAATACAGCCAAGCTTTCTCTCTTCTTCTCCTTGACAGCCTCACCAGCAGGCTTCGAACCTCCTCCCAATGAGAACTTGCTTGAAGGTGCATTACCTCCACCAAGTGAGAAACCCATTGCAGGAGATGCCCTCTTCACCTCTTCAACAGGCGGTGAAGCTGCAGGTGCTGCATTGAGCGACATGGAGAAGTTGGACAATTTGGGCGCTGGCTTTGGTGGTGGTGCTTCGCCATCTGCAGTAGCAAGGATCAGATCTGCCGCCGAAGGTCGTGATGGCTGGCGCTTAACCGCCGGTTGGACCTGTGTAGCTGGCGCAGGTTGTGGTGTTGTTGCTTGAGCCACAACTTCTGGCGCAGCAGCAGCACTCTCGGCCTCACCGTTCTTCCAGCGCTTCTTCAGTTCTTCCTCTCTTTCCTGCTTCTCCTGCTCATCTTTGATCTTCTGATCTGCCTCCGTCAGGGGTGGGCTCAAGAACACCTCTTTGAACCTCCTGTGGCTCTCTGGCGCGAAGATGCTTTCACGCTCCCAACAGTCCAGAACCACTATGATGCGGCTCTTCCACTGTTCACCACGCACACGACCCCATCCGTACTGCTTGGGCATGCGACCTAGCTTTTCAAAGACTTGACGTGAGGTCAGAGCTGACTCAAACAGTGATCGGTACTTCCAGGCATCGCGCACGCCAGAAACTGATGTAGCTGCTAAGGCGTCGCTGATGACATATAGTCCAACCAGTTGCGCGCCTGAGATGTCTTTTCCAGATGAGGGTTCCAGCTTGCTGTCGTTTTCTTGGTCTATTTGCATCTCTGATGTGTCTTTCGTGGCGGTCTGTTCGATATCTGCATCATCGGTACCACCTAGCATACCAAAAGAGGCTCTAGGTCCATCGACTTCAGGGTCATAGTTATCGTCGTCTTCGATTTCCTCGTCTTCATTCTCGTCTTTGGGACGGTCGATCTTGTAGTTGACGGAGAAGCGGAAAGGATTCTCCAAGTTCGAAACAAGCAGGTCAACAACTTCTTCAGCACCTTGACCAGAGAATTTGATCACCAGATCAGTGACAGCTTGCACGTCGCCTTCACATAAGTAGCCAGTACTGTCCGGTAAGTGATTTAGGAAGAAAGTCAGCTTAGCCTTGCGGTAAGGGTTCAGGTAGCGCGGTCGTGAGATGTTTGGATCTTCAGGAGCGACACCCTGGTTCTGGACAATATGATCGTCTTCGTCGTCTGTGTCAAGATCCGAAGAGACATACCCAGAATCGGAAAATAGGTCGGCGAGGTTCTGGGCATGTTCATACTTGGGCTTCTCTGGCGGCGGGATCCAGAACGGACCGTCATCGAACGGACGGACATGGTTGTTCATACGAGCAAGCTCATCCATCATGGACCATTGATGTGCATCTTGGCCAGTCTTTGCGGGTGGTTGAGAGGCATAGTATTGATATACCAACCAGCGATACCAAACGTGACCTTGACTAGTATTGTCAAACAACCAAGCCCAGTGTTCTCCATGCTGAACGTCCGGTTGAGACATGAGCAGGCACTCCCATTCGGGGCCGTGTGTGATGAGTTTTTCGACAGTCTTGTTTATGATAGCGAGTTGCTTGAGGTCGGAAGGTGGGGTCACGTTGACGACTAGAGGAGAGGGACCTTGGTGGCGCAATTGTGGTGGGAGAGACTCCGGAGGAGGGGCGTTACGGAAGCTGTGTGATGGAGGAGGGTCACGAGGCATTTGTTTTGCGCCAAAAGGATGTACTGGGATGGCGGAAGTGGCAGTATGGAGGACTGAGGAGACGGATGAGGAGATGGTGATGTGTTTGGAGATGTTGAGGTAGCAGCCAAAGCCCAGGTACTTTTGCTGTAGAGTGTTGATTGCGCTGTCGATGTCGCTCGATGCTGTGTCTGGTGTAAGAGCAACGACGGCGGTCAATGAGTGACCTGTTGGCGAGGGAGCGAAAGCCATATCGTCGACTTTCAAGTTCTTGGGTAGCCAGCTTCGTATCGTCGCTTCGGTCGTCTTGCGCGGTAACGAAGACAACAGCACAGTCGGGCGCTTGACCACTGCTTCTGGACTCGCTCTATTATCCCGTTGGCTCCTCTCTCTTTCTCTCTCTAGTTCCAGCTCCCTCTTGCGCTTCATGGACAACGGTGCAGGTCCTGGTGGTGGGCCGAGTGTGCCTGGTCCACTACTCCTCATGGGGGCTCCCCTGGTATAGCCTCCTCCATCTGCAAGTTTTGAGCCGCCGTATGCGCTACGACCAGCAGCTACTTGTGCGACAAAATCGTCTTCATCTTCGTCGGCGAACGAGTCCTCAAACTCTCGTAGGGCAGCTCTGTTCTCGGCTTCTTCTCGTATCCGTTTGGCTTCAGCTTCCTGTCGCTGTTTTTCGAAGACGGACACTTTCTTGGGCGCGTTGAGTTTCGACGATAAATCCGGCTTCTCTGACATGGTGTGTGTGCTGATGGTGCTGGCGCATTGCTTGCTCCGATCAACTTTCTTGTCCCTCATTGAACCCTTGATCAAAGTGTCAACCCTCTTTTGTGGGGTAATTCTATACCATTCCTCACCCTGCCCTCGGCCTTCATTTTTGCCATCAACACACTCAAACGATTGTCATGGCAGATACAAACAATCTACTACGCTTCTTGACGGCCGAGGCGAAACTTCCTCTGGCTGCCGCAATAGCACAAGCTGCTGGTCTGCAGAAGGCCAATCTAGTCACGTAGGTGCCACCCATCTCTTTCTGTCAACAAATGCCATCACCTTTGCACCTTTTGATCATGTCACAACTATTTCAGGATGTCTGATCAGTCTTGCAAGTCCACCTCTGACGCTTCAACAGCATCGAGGATCTTGCTAAGACCGACTTTGACACCCTCAAAGCAGCTTCCGCCACCGACAAAGCCGCAAAGGCTACTTTGGCTGCTGCAAAACGTGTTTCTATAAAGCGCAAAAGAGGTCTCCCAGAAGAAGCTACTGCAGTGCCATCCAAACGCTCTAGAGTCGATCCTACCGAGATCAAATCTCCTGCTGATGTCGAAGCTTCCCTGGCTCTTCCCACTTCTGATCTCACCGAGGACGATCTCGCTGGCATTATACTTACTACCAATCGTGCACCTCTATTGCTCGCCTTTGCCGCTACCTTGATCAAGCATACCATGCCTGGACAACCTCCATCATCGTGCTTAAGTCTTGCTCAAGCTGTTACTTCCCTCAACGCACAAGCCAAGGCCGCAAATATTGGCCTTGGTTGCTCTGCATCCGCTGAGAAGGAAGGCTGGGGCCAAGGTCAGTCAGTCGTCAAAGTCATGACCAGGGACATTCGTGTGTTGAAACGCTGGGGCTACGAGTGGAAGCCAGAAGAGACAATCAAGGATATCAAGACAGAAGACCAGGACCAGAAACCTCCCACTGGTATAAGCCACGAAAGACCATCTGTGGAAGATTCACCTGCGTTATTGGCACTTGACCTCGAGCAGCTCAAGCGTTTGGATGCTCCACCAATTGTCACGGTATCAGCGAGCACAGCTGATCTTCCTGTATACCACGCAGGTCCTGCACGCAACTACATCCTAAAAGCATTCGACTCTATTTCCAACGACGACAGGGCTGAGACGAAAAAGAAGAAACCGAGCGCTGAGATCGCTGCCGAGCGCGAAGCGAATTTGGGCCACCTGACCAAGGCTCTCGATCTATTGTTCGAGTCGTGGTCTGTCGTTCTCGATTCAGATGAGCTCGATAAGCGTGCCTGGAGTTGGTATGTCAAGGTACGACCACAAGTCGAATCTGGTCGTGCTGGGTGGGGAGCGAAAGGACAAGTCAAGCTCAAGGATATATTGGAATTAAGACGACCAAAATGAATGCTTCAGCAAACGAAGTTGGAAGGCAGAAGACAGATCATACACGCAGAGGAATTGTGACTTTGACGAAGAGTTTAATTTCAATGTGTTCTATCCCTGCTTGAAGATACCGGCATAAGCGCTCAATGCCAGTGCACCACCAAGATGCGCATACAAGACCTTACTTCCTTCCGGGAACTCACCCTTCCTGACCATCTGGATCAAGCCGTCCATACTCTTGCCCTCGTAAACCGGATCCGTCAGCATACCTTCCGTCCTTGCAGTAAGTCTGATTGCTTCCATTGTGCCCTCGTTCGGCAGTCCATACTCAGGTCCTCCGAATCGTGTATCCAGGATAACATCTTCGGCGGTGATCTCCTGACCCAGTTCAACGAGCTCTGCGGTCGATTGAGCGATGCGGAGAATCTGCGCATGTGTCTTCTCAGGCTTTGCAGAAGCATCAATACCAATAACAGACTTCGCTCTACCATCAGAAGCAAACCCAACAACCATACCAGCCTGTGTAGACCCAGTAACCGCGCAAACCACAATATAGTCGAACTTGAAACCCAGCTGTTTCTCCTGCTCCATGACTTCCTGAGCAAAAGCCACAAATCCCAGACCTCCATACTTGTGTTCTGAACAACCAGCAGGAATAGGATAAGGCTTTCCACCTTTGTCTTTGATCTCCTGCATTGCTTCTTCAAACGAAGGTCTGATCCCAATATCAAAACCAGCTTCATTGAGTCGCACATCCGCCCCCAGAATCCTACTCAACTCAATGTTTCCAACACGGTCATACACCGAGTCTGAGTAGTTCACCCAATTCTCCTGCACCAATACACATTTCATGCCTAGTTTTGCTGCCACGGCTGCAACTTGACGGGTTTGGTTTGATTGCACGCCTCCGATAGAGACCAGAGTGTCGTAGCCTCCTGCAATGGCTTCAGGAATCACATACTCGAGTTTTCGGGTCTTGTTGCCGCCGAAGGCCAGGCCGGAGTTGCAGTCTTCGCGTTTTGCGTAGATTTGGACTTTGTTGCCTAGGGCTGAGGAGAGACGGGGGAGGTGTTGGATTGGGGTGGGGGTGCCGAAGGTGAGCTGTTCTTTTGGGAATTTGTCGAGTTTCATGGTTGCTGAGTTGACTTGGTTGGACTTCTATGGTGTTTGTTGTGTCGGTTGTAAAGTGAAAGTGGTTGAGATGTGTTTCCTTGAATTGATCGGCTTGAAGAGTAGGAATGGTGATAGTTGAGAAATACACGATGTGGATTCTGGTTTACTTATAAGTTGCTATGTCGTCCTTCAAGACGAGAGCTATGTACCAAGTATCCTTTTGGTGGTCGGGTGCTTGCCCTACCTTTGGACTAGCTTGGCCGAAGGGCTGCCTATCATGGCTATCAATCCTTGCCCGATATCGTATCCTCGGCGTACACGCCGAAGGTCGCAAGATCTTGCCGATCTTGAAACATTATCCGGACAAGCAAGAGTCAATACTCGCGGCTCTCTTCAAGCACAAGAATGTTTTGCACTCACAACAGCACATTGATTGGTTAGTTGTAGCAAGAAAGAAGCGAATATCTTGCTGGCAAACAACTTCGCCAGAAGCGTGAAAGTCTTGGCATAGCCAACCACCAACCATCGTCATCCATCCTGTTTTATACAGCAAACAATCTTTATCCTACATATATAAGAAGCCTGCTGCCTGAATGGAGGAGCGAAATTCGCAACAGCCTCCCACAAAAATGAAACGCAATCTCCTTCTCTGCGTCGATGCCTTCGGCACCTTATTCCGCCCTCGCAGTCCCATTGCCGAACAATACGGTACAGTGGCTAGAGGCATGGGGGTCAAGATCTCTGATGATGAGGTTGCTAAGTCTTTCAAAACTGGTAAGTTTTGTTTGGCTTTTGGAGACATTGAGTAGAGAAATGTGTTTGTAGAGGAGACGAGAGAAGGGTAGAGGCTGATTTGAGACGATAGCATTCAAGGAGACTTCAAAAATGTATCCGAATTACGGCAAAAAGACTGATATGGGGGCGAGACAATGGTGGACTGAGGTATGTGAATTCTTTTTCTTTTCTTGATTGATTTTTGTTTACTGCCGAGCCTTCTTTTGTGTGATCTTTCATCCTTGTTATTCTCACCCTGCCTACTCCTCTGTCTGTTTTATGCCTACTCGCAGTTCTCCAATCACATGTTATAACTTTCTCTCTCTCATTGAAAAACACGCAAACTCACTTCTAACCCAGGTCATCACTAAAACATTCACACCCCACCACTCAGGCCCCCTCCCCACCAACCTCACCTCAACACTAATAAGCCGTTTCTGGTGCAAAGACGGCTACACCTTATTCCCAGATATCTCTTACCTACAACAACTCTCCCAAACACCACAACGCCAAAAGAATGCCAAACAAAGATTGGTTATAGGTGTGATAACAAATTCTGACGATAGAGTTCCTGACGTATTGTCGAGTTTGGGGTTGAGGGTGAATGGTTTACGATACAACGGCTCCTCAAAAAAGATGGTCGAGGAGAGCAAAAGGGAAGAGGGAAAGGCAGCACAGGACATAGATTTCTGCATCATGTCTTATGATGTCGGGGTCGAGAAACCACACCCGGAGATCTTCAAGGCTGCGATCTCGACTTTGGACTCTCTGCTACAGTCTGAGGGTAATAGCTATGAAAGCAAAGATTGGGATCTGCTGTATGTAGGTGATGAAGTGGCCAAGGATGCAAAAGGTGCTGTGCAAGCGGGTTGGGATGCTGTGTTAGTGGACAGAGGAGCAGAGGTGGATGCGGCCTACGAAGGCGATGCACCAGGTGTTGAGGGAGTGATAGATGTCGAGGGCAAGAAAGTGCCGATTCTTGAGGGATTTGAGGCATTGGGGACGTATGGAGGGCATGAATTGTTGAAGATTCGTTGAAATATATCGTTAATTCATCCACTAAGTCTAAGGTTCATCTATACGTTTATCATCATTCCCAATTATCATGCACCTTCCTCAGCTCTCGTGGGTGCCCAGTTGCCAAGCCACTCTCTCGCTTTATCAGCCTGTCCGTTTTCTGCTTCCAGAGCGCCTATGCACCAGGGCAGTGAGTACACTTCACCCTTCATACCACTCTCTTCTTTTATCAGCTCGGCCAGAGTCCTTCTAGTCTGACTAGCCTCGTCTACACAGAAATGCAATGGCTTGGCTTCAGCTGGCAAAATGATGGCGTCCACGAAAGGCTTGATCAAGGGCAAAGCATCTTTCGTGCTCATCGCACCGCCTTCACCGGTATTTGTTCGTCCAGTCTTGCAGAACGTGTTACGACACCATGCCTTTCCACAACCAGTCAATAGCTGAGTCAAGTATCGTCGTTCGATTCTACGTTTCAAAGCTTTATTCTCTGGGTCATAGTTGCTGACGTATAGCGGTCCAAAGCACGCTGCGCACAAGCCAATGTCGTTACCTGTATCTCTGACAGCGGCTCTGGTATTGCCATCATGAGAAGTACCGTCCAAGGTACGACCACAGACTGCATTCCGACAGGTTCGAGGCTGTGACCGCGACTTGCGAGTCAAATCGTGATGTTTGAGATGGGTGTCCATGTCTCGCAGACGCACAATGCGTGAGCAGAGATGACACTCCGTAGTTCTGCTGCCATCCGCCAGCTCGTGGGGTGTGAGGCCTGAAAGTAATGCTTCAGGATTCGGTACGTCGGGATCTCCTTCTTGCGGTACCGACAAATGACAGAAGCGGCACAAGATCAGTTTCGAAGGGCATACGGAAGTTCTGTGATGCGCAAGTTGCGGGAGGGAAGAGAATGTGCTAGTGGTGCTGCACGAGGAGCAAACGAAGGGTGAAGAGGGATGGTACAGGTGGTTGTGTTTCTGCTGTGAAATGGTGCTGTTGCCATAGAAAGTGTCATGTGGACAATGCCAGTGCTTCTCAAATGCTGGAGATCGCTTCTGGAAGACTTGGCCACAGCCGTGAGGACAAAGAACATTGTTGCGCAGACAGAAATTTTCGTGGAGCATGAGTGTTCGTTGAGGCACCCATTGTCCGCAGTTCTTACAACGCACATCCTCCGGATTGTGTGGCTGCTCAGGTGCTTGTGATGGATTTGTAGATTGCGGGTCTCCTACCTTCACACGCAGAGTAAATTGACGAGGATTTGGAGAGCCGTGATCTTCTTCGCCTTGGAACGCATGGACAGAGATCCACAAAGCTTCTGCATCTTCCAGTTCCACATTCGAGGGCTCCAGGCGGATGTTCTTGGCTGGGCGTCCGCTGAAGTCACCGAAGACGTGTTCGTCGATGCGAGGCCTATTCCGTTGACGCGCGGAGAAGGGTGATACCAACAGATCGACATCGTCGTCTGGATCTGCACCTTCAAGCTCGATCTCGAGCGATTGTGACCTGGGCCAAGATGGCAACTGGTAGTCAATGTAGTCTCCTGGCGCAATCTGACCCTGCTGGGTATTGAAGACATCTAGGTCTCCACCAGCGGAACTGCCTTCTCCATTCTGTTGCTTGTTCTGTGTCTTTTGGGCAATCTTGGCCAATGTCTCTCTTGCCTGTTCCTCGTTCAGAGCCTCAATGTCGACCTCGAGGTCGGTGTCTACGACGCATACGGCATCTGACTCTGGCTTGAATGAGTCAATGAGGAAGCGGAACTCTTCTCTCGCAGGACCAGGTACTACCAAGACTTCGCCACGAGTCAAGGTGGTGTAGTTTGAGCGTAGATGTTGTTCCAGCAGGGCCTTCCAGTCGTCGGGATCATAGCCGGCCTCGAGCGGCCTTAACTTGACAAAGGTGCCTTTGGGTATTTGTCGGGCGTGTATGGTGACTTGTGCTCCATCTTCTTTCAGATCAAGGGCTTGTTGGAGGAAAGTACTGAGGGTGGCGCATCCTTCTTCAGCCGAGAACTCGCGGATGCCTGCATAGACGACTCGACCATTGTTTGCGTTGACCAGGCGGAAGGTCAGAGGATGTGGTAATTGATTCTTTTGTTCTTCGGGGCGATGTGACGATCTTTGAGCGCCGGCGTAGTATGAGGAGTAGGAGTGAAAGTCGTTCGAGGCTTGCTCAGTCGCGGCGGCAGCTGTAGAAGCAGCCGAAAGTAGTTGTTCAAGGGCGGATTGGGGCAAGACAATCTTGTCTCCGCTCAGATTGCCTGCAGAAGACGCTGTGAATTGTCCTGACCACTGCAATTCGTTACTCATGATTTCGAGTGACTGCGAACAAGACAGCGACGCGCGAGGACATGATCAATCGAGGAAACAATGGCTGTTCTAGAAGTTGCGATCGCGTTGCATATGTCATCAACACACTTGCGGCGATTGTCGGGAGAGAGATAAGATAATCTCCACTTGCCTCTTTCGGTTGTTGTCCCTCCCACCCTGGTCTGTATCTTGCGTGGCCCCTATCCATCATCACTTCGACTTCTTTCCATTATTGATCGTTCGAAGAGGCCCTAAAACATGTCTCAATGATATTTGCTGTCCAAAAAGGTTGTCCGGATCATGAACGGCCTTGGGTGTCGAGACAAGCACTTCGGTGCTTCTTCCACTCCTTGAGACATTCGAGACACGTCGAACATGCAGCAAGACCACAAGTGTACTCCAAAGAACAAAAACAACACACCACGCAACAGTCTGTTGACCGCAGACCACGAACGTCGGTCAGATAGAATGGTCGTCGTCGCAGCACTTGATCAATAAACGGAATCGATTTGACCAAAGGTCGTCGCAAGCATTCGTGGCTTCAAAAGCATCCACATTTTTCTCAAACATGATACACACGCAACAAGATTACGAATCGATCAACGTGCAATGCTTGTCTCCTTTCATCTGCTTGTCTCTAGGCTTGTCTCTCTATATCGTAAGGTAGGTCTCTCTGCTGCTTAGAGTCCTGATGACTGCAGCGATCATGCATTCGACATCTCGAGTCCTCGTTGTGGCTTTGGCACTGGTGACCATGATCTGCTTCTACTACCAAATCTCAGATCTCCCATTTCTCAAGATCACGTTCAACCACAAATCGCAGGACGAAAGCCATTCTTCGGTACTGTCTACACCAGGAGACGATTCCTCCAGTCGATCGGCTCCTGGGTTCCACATACCACACACGGCCGATGTTCCAGAAGACAGCCAGTCAGAGAGCAGTACCATAGCTGAGACTACCAGTGATGGAAACAGCACCTCCAGGCTACCGAACGACAAGGCCGTGGTGATGGGTGCCCTCTCGACCGACGAAGTAGATTGGGCGACGACAAAGCTCAACGGATGGGATGCTTTCGTATATACGGTGGACAATATCACCATGCTACCTCACACAGACCGCAACAAAGGCAACGAAGCAAATGCCTATTTGACTTACATCATCCAGAACTACGACTCGCTTCCATCAACAGTAGCCTTCGTACATTCACATGAACCCGGCTTTCCGAAAGCATGGCATACGGATAACAAACAACACTCCAATGTCGAGAGCCTGAACTCACTGAACGTCAATTTCGTCCAGAGAAATGGCTATGCGAATCTGAGATGCTTGCAGAATCCTGGGTGCCCAAACGAAATCCAACCCTTCCGAGAACCCGTGGACGAGAGTAGGACAACCGAAGCAGCGTTTGCCGCTGCTTGGCGGGACATCTTCGACAATAATGACGTTCCAGAAGTCGTTGGTGTAGCTTGCTGTGCCCAATTCGCAGTGTCAAGGCAACAGATACTCAAGAGGTCCAAAGAGGAATATCTTCGCATGCACAAATGGCTGATGAATACCGAGTTGGATGACTCAACCTCAGGACGGGTTTTCGAGTACCTGTGGCACATCATTTTCGGCCAGGAGTCTGTTTAGTATGTGTTTCGAACCCGCGAACGTGAGATACCAAGCTGACAGGTAACCAGTTGCCCGAGCCTAGCACAATGTTATCGAGATGTGTACGGTACCGAATGATGATCGAGTTGGCAGCATATCAGTCCATCGCCGACCAGCGTCTTCCACTAGTACAAAGGACATACACCATGCATGTCAAATCCACGCCATACGACAGCAACGCGAATGTAACGATTGTACGCTGCATAATGAAGATGGCTCTGGTTGGAGTTTCTGCGCTTAGAGCGCTCAAAGCAAATAAGGCGCCCACAGTCTTCAGCATTGCGACCGCTACTAATGATAGTGCGAGCGGCGGTGCAGACTACTCATGATATCGACACCGCCATGACTTCGAGCATTTCGCTGTCGCCCTGGCTGGGGTCACGTGTCTTGTTCAGACCAGCCATCTTGCACAGCCGCAACGAGGTTCTGTTCGAAGGCGTTCATTCCAGAGTACTCCGTATCTTTTTCAGAAATAGATAAAGGTCGTCAGGTTGCCATAAGAGGATCATTGATCGGCTACCTCGGGTCCCTGCCAAGTGCCGCTGCGCGACTCGCTTTCTTGCATCCGCGCTCGTGTCGCGTGTTTCTATCTTGGTCGCGTCTCTATTCTTGCAAGACTCGTGACTATCACTCGTAACGAAGCCTACCTACTTAGATAGCAGAGAACAGAAACACAATTTGACGAAATCTGTAAGCGAAGAACGAGGCATATAGAAAAGATGCGTCATCAACAAGACGGTTGGTTGCAACAGACAACCGGCATGAACGCTGTTGTCAGAGGAGCGAACCTCTTCGCGTCGAACCCCACATCAAGGAGAAAACCAACTTTGCCAAGCTCCAAGCTGACTGTTTTGTGTTGTGTTTTGTTCTTCCTCCTGTGTCGCAACCGTTTATCCCACATAACGGTGCAGTACGTTGAGAAAACGGATTCGCAATCTGTGCCGGAGACAACGCATATACACCGCGGAAGCGCCTGAGATCTCAACAAAGAGATGGTCACAGTATTGGGAAAGAGAGCGAAACAAGAACTGAGGCTGTCGGGAGCAATGACTCGGTGATCCTGTCAGTAAAAACCACGCAAGCCCTAGCGAGAATCCTGGGGGATGAGGCTGGGAAAAACCCACTCCTGAACTAGCGAGGCCATGTCCTGAGACTAGCTTGAGCGTTCTGCATGTCTACATGCAAGGTACAGAAGCATGTTTTTGCTCATCAAACCATCGCAGCGTCTCCTTAACACCCCGAGATTTGAAGACAAGGAAACCAAGAAGACCGAGAAATCATGTCTAAACGGTCCAACTTTAGGGACATGTTGTTGGTGGAAGAGCATCGTTATCGATATCTTATACGAGGAAAACTCCCCGAAGACGAATCCTTCGTCCGTGCGATGTTCTATTTCGAACTCAAGCATCCATAATTTGTTCCTGATTCATCCAACAGCTCGCTCCAAGACTCGTCTAGCGCTGGTGCATGATGGGAAGCTGTCAAGTTGAGAACAACCGGGGCCTGGGTGTGCATGGTGGCAGCTTACTGAGGCTTTCGTAGGCCTCGCATGCATATAATCAGCCCTGGTGGCAGGTAAGTTAATATAGCTATCCACAGATCCCCCGCCATCGTTTTTCCTGTTACTTTCAGCTTGTTTCCATATTAGAAGACTTTGATACCCCTGTGTTTTCTTCTCTTGCATCCTTCTCTTGCATCTACATCCTCTGCCACCTCCAACCTCCTTTCTCATCACGACATACCCGCAAATATGAAGTACACCACTGCTCTTCTCTCTCTGGCCGCTTTTGCCGTTGCTCAGGACTGTGTCTCCAACTACGAGTCGTGCCTTCTTACCAAGGATGAGCCCACTTGCAACTCGGAACTCGCTTCCTGCAAGAATGTCTGCGCCGAGGATCTCGACCAGTGCAACCAGAGCGATGCCGGTTCCGTTGTCTGCCAGAAGAACTACAACTCATGCTTGAACACATTCCCCATCATCCCCGGTGGTTCAGACTGTGTTGCCAAGTTCATCAAGTGTGGTGAATCTGGTGAATCATCTGAGAGCTGTAACGCACAGAACGCCGTCTGCAAGTAAGTCAAGCCATATCAATCCTGATGATACAACCACATACTAATGATATCAAAAGGGACTCATGCACAAACATCAACTCTGCCTGCCTTTCATCTGGCTCTGCCGACGAGGCCGCCTGCACAAAGCAATACAACGCCTGCTACTACTCTTCCTCGGATGTCATCACCCTCGACACCGTCGCCAAGTACCAGAACTGCTTGAACGCCGGCACAAACGTAACCGCCTGCAACTCTGAGCTCACAAACTTCAAGGACGTAAGTAACAGATTGCTGTATCGTTCAATGTGTTCAGATATCTAACATACATCGCAGGCATGCACAACCATCCAAGCCACCTGCCTCGTTTCCGGTGCCGCTGACACCGCCTTCTGCTCTTCCATCACCGCCGCCTGCTACTACAACGGCAGCAAGTGGACTCGCGAGTCCTGCTCTGCTTCCTTCGCCGCCTGCACAGCCTCAGACTCCGAGTGCCGTGCCGAGCTCACCATGTGCAAGGACTCCTGCACCAACGCCGAGGCTTCATGCCGCACTGCCCAGAACGCTGATGCCGCAGCTTGCGCCTCTGTCCGCAGCACTTGCCAGGGCTCCCCCAACGACCCCATCACTGATCCTAACGTTCTTGCTGCTTCTGCTTCTGCTTCCGCCTCGAGCTCTGCTGTCTCAAGCGCTGCTGCCTCGAGCACTTTGAGCTCTGTTGTTGCTGCCAGCACTGGTGGTTACGTTTACTCCAACGGCACTGCTGTTGTTGGCAAGAACGCTACTTCAACTTACACTCCCATCTCTTACACTGGTGCTGCTTCCAAGGCTGGTGTCTCGGCTGGTGTCTCGGCTGGTGTCTCGGCTGCTCTTGCTGGTGTTTTCGGTGTTGCCGCTTACCTTCTGTAAGTGTGAGTAGAGTGTTTTAGGGATTGTACGAAGTATCATAGACGATGAGGATTATTATTTGCATGAACGGGAACGGGGATGATAGAATGGAATGATGGTCATGGGTGGAACAAAAAAGACCAATTTAATGTATATTCACGCTGTCTCTGCAAAGGACACACAAAATCAAAAAGATTATAAACTTTATCAAACTTGTCTGTTCTCTTGTCTTGAATTACTAGGTCGATCTCGTAATCAGCTGCTCGATGGTAGTTTTGAGATCTTTGATAGAGGTCGTCTCGAGAGACTTGAAGCAAAAGATTACGACCGAACACCAGAAGACTATTATAAGCGGCACCCGATACCAGAGCGACCCCATCTGAGAGCCACTGAATGTTCAAATTCCTCGACATCAAACTCTGCCTGAAGACAACTGTGGGTTCTTGTGTTTCCCATTTTCACTCTGTATCTGTAGGCAAGTGATGGGATTTTAATCGAGGTGCCATCTGTTGATGCGTGATCAGCGAAAGTAGACAGCTCAAGCACAGAAATTGACTTACGGTTTGTTCTGCTTGGATATGCAGCAGGTGAGGTACCCTACAAACTTGACGAAGTCTGATACATGATGTGCATGTATGTTCTGGAACGTGGTCCCATCGGCCAGCATGCTTGAAGTTGTTGAGTCGGCAGTAACGCCTCATCGAAAGCCAAGCAGACTTCCAGTCAGAGCCAGCAGGTTACTTGTTGATCAGTCGCGCAGAGATACTTGCAAACGACGGAACTGAGTAGGCTCCTTGCTGCCTCGGAGGTCGATCCCAACGTTCAGTCGTCTCGTGGTGTAGTTGTGGTTGGAAAGTCGTTTAGTGTTGGTTCCGGAAACGTATATGCACACCAGTGACCACTTTGTGCTTCTTGTCTTCTGTCATTCATGTGCTGTCCTCTTCCTCTTGTTTCGCCCCGAAAGCTTGTTCGATGAAGGACTCGTACCTTTGCATAGAGCATTCGACAGCCATGCGGTACTTCTTGCTGTGACGATAGAGACAGACTTTGCTGACGTCTTTGGCGGTAGGTTCGCACCCGTAGATAGTCTTGAATCGTTCACGTCGCTCCTTATAGTCGCACTGTATCTCGACATGGTCCATCTCGGCCTGAGCGAGGTTGATGTGAGCATCCTCAAGAATGCTATTCCGGACTTCGATTTGTGCATCACTAAGTAGATGGTATCCGCTAGGGTGTCCGTCCGGATAGAAGAGGCGCTGGTATTCTTTGGCGGCTTGTTCGGCATGCCAGCTGCATCCTCTATTAGCAAAGGTGCTAGGTCACATCTGAACTTGACTCACAGGAAGTCCTTGTCGCCGAGTGAAAGGATACGATGGCATCCTGCCTTGTGATATGTGCTGAGGTCAGTATATGTCAAAAGCTGACGGCAAAGGCGTTCGCTTTCCTCAAAGTCTTCCGCATCAAAGCTATCGCTAGCTCTCTTGAACAGATTCCTGAACACATACTCGCGGGCGCTTGTCTCATAACCAGCCAACATCGTGACAGATCTTGCAGACTCGAACCTGCCAAACAAACGTAGGGATAAAGAAAATCACGACCTACGCGACACCGAAGAGACGAGGTAAACATGCGAATCTCCACATCCCAATGACGGAGCTCGAGATGATCGAGGTCTTGACTTTTGGCAGTGATTTTAGAGAGGGAACAAGAAACCGCTTTAGGTAGAAAATCGCAGGCTTCGCAACCCTATGCGACCACATGAAGACACCGTTCAGCCAGTCACCGAAATCGTGCCCTACCTTACAAGATATCTGGGACGTATCGTGGGCTCTGAAGCCGCTTAGAATGACGCCGTACTCTCGAACAATAGTCGTCCAGGTCCTGATGCAGCGGCACAGCAAATCATTTTTCGAAACAAATCACACGATGATCGGGCGGTGTACTCTGAGGAGCGTGAGCGAACACGAGGCTGGTGACTCGAGCATGTACGAGTCGCAGCTTCCTATGTGACTTTACGAAGCGTGTGTACCTATGTCGTGTTGTCGTCGAGAGAAGTATGACGAGTCGCATCAGGAAGAGCTCCAAGGTAGGCCCTTCCAGAGAGAGCAACTCGACGCGAGCGACAGCCAAGCAGGCCGACTTTACCCGGCGGCGTAGAGCTCCAAGACTTCAACCATTTGATGTTTCCGTCCTTGCAGCGATACATCAATATAAGTTGAGCAAGTTTCGCGTTACAAGATAGCTAAGCGATGGTACAGATCAGCGCCTAGAATTGTTTTGGTAATGAGGATGGTGATGCTCGAGCGATTTGTGCGGTCTTGCGAGGGTTGTGCTGTTCTTGTTCGGCTTTCAGGGTTCTGAGAGATTTGTGCCTGTCGCGAGATTGGCTTTTCTGCGCGACTTGTGCTTGTAGCCTCGTAGAGCTCTGGTAGGCTTCAGCAAGCTTATAGGTCGAAGTACTTGAGGTGGGTCAGTACAGCACAACAGACTCTGGTTCTCGACCTTGGGAAGAAGATCATTCGCTGAGTTTCGGTGGCTCTTGTCAGCCTCACTCTCAGCACAATTGACGCAGGGTCCTTCCTTCCAAGATTCACTGCCCCTCTTGTCACAAGGAAGGTACCCCCACCACGCAGAAGTCACTCAGCTGGTATATATATCACTTCGTCCTCCACCACCATTCCTTCTTCTTAAACATAACAACTTCCACACTATACAAAGCCTTTTCTTGACTAACAGTCTTTCATCATTCACCAACACTCTTCTTCAAACACCACTTCATCAACTCAACATCAATAACAATGGCTGGTGGCTGCGGTAACGCTTCTTGCTCTTGCGCCAGCTGCGGCTGTGCTGCCGGTAGCTGCACTTGCGGCGTGAGTATCTCTTTTCAGAACACTACACCTCCACTACCGTACTGCCAACGCTCACTACTACTTATTGACTACCACTCTCAAATCCACCAACAGTCTCTTCTTACATGTCAAAGCTAACAATATCGTAGAAATAAGCCTCTTCACTTCAAAGACCACATGCTCGCCATGATGGGCCTACGTTCTTGATCTCATCCTTTCGAGGCCTTGCTAGCCCGATTAGATCGACCGTCCGCCAATCTGACTACATATCAACACGAACATCACGAGCTTTGAATCACCAACTTCACAAGTCCCTACTTCATAGAACAAAAACATCATCG
The DNA here is from genome assembly GCA_024195555.1 of Aureobasidium sp. EXF-12298. Classification (NCBI taxonomy): domain Eukaryota; kingdom Fungi; phylum Ascomycota; class Dothideomycetes; order Dothideales; family Saccotheciaceae; genus Aureobasidium; species Aureobasidium sp. EXF-12298. The sequence continues at coordinate 73,348 of SWBJ01000168.1, forward strand.
ACACAAAAACAACCACAGGGGGGGAAATGTCATATTTTGAGGAAGCTCAGCAGAATTGGAGCACATTTTGGAATTTCTATCTCGAGGAGACACAGATTCATATGAGACATTCAGGAGGATGATTTCTTTTCCATTCATGAGACTGCGAGAGGATGATTGCTTTGCATATATCATGTAATCGTAAGATTGGCAATAGATGAATCACAAATCCTCCTTATCAACTACTTTCAAAAGCTCGCACATCTCAGTACCTGCCAATGGTACAACCCGAAGGTCTTATGGACCGTGATGAGCACTGCAGTTGAGCAGGAGACTTCTTGTCGAAGCATCCCCGAATATGATGCCTTCAGGTTGACGTCTTACGGAACCAGTGTCGAGTTGTGGATTTTACTGTGAGAAACACTGACAAGAAGAAAACAGTTCTGATCCTGATTGTATCCATCGTATCGTGCCCCAATCTTTGTTACAAGTGTATGTGCTGCGATCACGAGGACTTGTTGTCGTGAGTATCTGGTTGTCGTGATTTCTCGAGGGATTAGAGCATTATATTATAGTTTGTTGGAAAACTGGTCAGTGCACTAGCTCGTGTGGTCTAGTGGTATGACATCTCTCTCACATAGTGTCTTGACACTGTTGGTTACAGAGAAGATCCTGGGTTCGATCCCCAGCATGAGCATGTTCTTTTGCGCCAGGATGGAGTGCTACGACTCCTGAGGGGAAGCTGTTGTCGTGACCTGTGTGTCGATTGTGAAATCGTGTTTTTGCAGGCTTCGAGACATGGATAGCAGCCAACATGCACATGCCTCGTCCGAGGCAAAGAGCCGTTGACGATATCTTGCTTGGCATTCACATGCAATGACGAAAGGGGTCATGCTCATTGTCCGGATCTTGCGCGGCATGTCGAAGTCGAGCGGAATGAATTCTCCTTCTTCGAGTATCGAGACTGTGAGGCGGTATGCCCAAGTTCTGTGGCAGTAGACCAATGTATAGAGCCGTTTCATGGCAGCCTTTGGTACGTGTGATTCCCGGAGAGAGTTCCATGGCTTTTTGTGTTTTGGTTTCCCCGCAAGAAGTGCAGAGATGACATGTTCTGATGGTACAAGCGTTCTGGGCAGCAACCAGGCCGACGACAAGAAGCACGCACTAACATGTCTTGAACAACAGACACACCTTGGATGAGCTCCATGTCGGATACATCGTCCACGTCCGCGAATGCCGGCCACTCGGCGCCGGAGAGGAAAGAGTCTAACACGACCAAGCCTCCGACGGTAGCCGCCTTTTCACCCACCTCGCACTCATTTCCTTCAACACGACAACGCTCGACTATTCTTGTACACCAGAAGTCACCTCTATTGCTAGCAACGCCTCCGCAGGTGACGAGGGCTTTGGCATATTCACACCCATTCATTGTTCCTTTGAACAAGCTCGTCGGCCTGCTGTCATGGACGACTGGAGATGCTTGGGAGAGCTTCCTATTCGTGGCTGCCTTCTGGTTCACCGTCCTATATGGCGGCTACATACTGCGATATATGGGTCCCCTGATCCTGGTCACCTTCCTCATAGTGGGCATGTATCTACGAAGGTACTCTCCCCTGTCATCAACAGGCTGGACTGGCGAGAAAAAGAAAGGACACAAAAGAGACCACTCGGATGGCGTCAAGCATCGAAAGTCCCTGGATGAGATCTTGTCGACTCTTCAGACCTTTACGACAAGGTGCAACATCCTACTGGATCCATTACTTCGCTTGACCGACTTTTTGTCGACTCAGCAGACAGCAACATCAGCCACCACACAACCTGCCCTTATGACTCTATTCATTCGCATCATGCTCACGTGCCCTTTGTGGTGGGCCTTGACTCTTCCTCCTCTCCGTATCATCACCACAAAAAGAATCGTCCTGGTCGCTGGTACCATATTCCTGTCCTGGCACTCGCGTCCAGCACGTATCAGTCGTACTATCCTTTGGCGTTCAAAGACTGTACGCGAGATTTGCACCATTATCACCGGTCTCGATCTTGGCGTTCCTACAAGCTCAGCACCGCCACTTCCACCACGACCAGGAACAAAAGGCGCTATCAACGTCAACGCGAAGCCAAACACCGATTCAGGCGAAAGCATTCGGTTCACCTTCACCCTGTACGAGAATCAACGACGCTGGTTAGGTATAGGTTGGACCGCAAGCATGCTAGCTTACGAACGCAACTCTTGGACCGACGAGCACCTGAACCCAACATTCGATACTGTGCACTTCGAGCTACCCGAGGTGGAAGGTGGCATGGCAAAATGGCAGTGGGTAGACGACAGCGAGTGGCACGTCGAGCTACCTTCGTCCAAGAAGAACAAATCCAAAGACGCTGCCATTGACGATGACGACGCCTGGATATACTACGACAACAAATGGCGAGATGGCAGACGAGGACAAGATGGCTGGGGCCGTTACACTCGCCGCAGAAAGTGGCTACGTGATGCCGAGCTTATAGATGTGATTCCCGAACAAGAGAAACTCACACCAGCTCCGACGACAGAGAAGCCGGTCCCACCACCCCCACCTCCACGCCCTACACCATCTCGCAACCACAGCAACTTGACCCAAGCGCTCAAGAATGCGCCGCAACATACCCATACACCATCTATGACCACTGCCTCGACCGTTACCACAAGTAGTGATCTTGGTAGTCCCTCCAGTAGCTACAAGCGTAAATCCTGGTTACCAGGTTCTGCAGGCAGTAGGAACCGGGCCTCTAGTAATGCGTCTGGGAGCACAGAAGGAAGAATGAGCAGAGGTGCGACGAGAACTGATGATGTAGTGCCCCCTGTCGCGAGGTTGAAAAATGACGAAGCGGATTGGGGTTTGGGTGATGATGTTAGCATGGGCTTGGGATGAGTTGAGTCAAGGAAAGAAGGGTGGAGTGCAAACGATGGATCATTGAAGATATGAAATGTTGTTGGTTTATGACAAGCTATTGTTCCTTGCTGCTCTTTGTCCTCTTCGGTTGTGAGGCATTTTGATCGTGTGTCTGCTCATGCAGGCGGACGTGTAGTTCTGATGTCGTGATGAAGCGCAAGAGCTATAAACTTCTTCTATCTGAGCCTCTGCAAGCAAAAGCCTCAGCAAAAGCCTCCCTTTTGTCCATGACAGCCATCACAATCGATCCGCAATAGTCAGAAGTTGTGAGAAGCCAAACGAGCTCAAACAGTTCAAGTAGATGTCGCGCAGTTGCAGCCTTTGATGGCAGCATACTTCTCTGTGATATCTCCCATAGCTGTACCGAGCTCCTCCCCTTGCGCATCCTTCCATTCTCCGAAAAGTGATATCCATACGACTTTGACCTGAGTAGGGACCTGGCTAAGGATTTGACATACTAGGCCGACGAGAAGGGTCGAATCACAGTATGAGACATCGGAGTCAGAGGGCCATTCTGGATCTGAAACCAGTATCAGTTCCAGAGATCGAAGTGACTTCATCTTGATCAAGTCGCTCATCGTGATCCTCATGACAGGGGAGGTTGTTGAAGAACAAATGTAGACGCGAATATGCAGTCTGACATGTTGGATCTTTTCGACAGTGCCGCGAGGGAAACGAATCAGACAATCGGTGCAAATACGAGGGGCACCCAAAGACCAGGTGCAATTCGTGTAGGCGTATGTGACTGCCTCATTATAGATTTGTCTGCAGACTCGGAGGATGTTGACACCAATGATGGGTTTGATCATGGCTGTATCGTAAATCCTCAATTCCTCGTCATTCAATAGGCCGTCGACCTCGCCTTTCTTAGAGAGGTGCAGTTAGTAGATGCGGTTGCGCAACTCAGATGGCAGTCCCAAGAAGTCGAAGACACCCGATGGGGTGGTGACGATTGGCGTGTCCATATTGGATATCGTGGGAATTTGGTGGAGAGCTGGTATAGTGTGTGAGGACAATTAGGGTTGAGGCAAAGATGTAGTTTTGAGCCCTTTGAAGTGGTGTTGAGATGTTGTGGGGTGGTTAGAGGAAGTTGCGAGCGAGTGTGTTTTTCCCGGACGCTTCGCTAGTGTGTCAATATGTCGATGCGACTGCCTGCTTCTGCGAACTTCTTCAGCGGTAGTTGGATATCAATTTATGGTGACCATCAAGTCGGGTGAGAAAGTGTATACCGGAAGAGCAAACAGAAGCCATGTGCTGGTAAGCCCTTGGGCACATCTCTCACTTTCCATGAGCTGGCTTTATATTCGAGCAAAGTTGGGTGATTCACAGAATCTGCCAAGTGGTGTAGCGGCTACACTTCAGATTAACTGTAATAAAACTTTCCAAGTTCCGCCGTGTACGGTTTAAAGCACGTGCAGACTCCTTGCCGCCAGTCACCGCTATCTGGTATCCTATGATCAAGGAACTTGGAGGGAGTTTTCTCCAGAAATGGTTTTTTGCTCCTTTGCTTTTGAGATACTGATATCTCTAGCTCTATCCTTTTGCACTGGTTGCTTGGTGTTGAGGTGGTCTCGATGTGTGAGGCGAAGGCAGTAGGCGGGCGCGTGACTTTTTTATCACAGGGCTTTTCAGGGTGCCAGTGTTCGATCCTCTGAGGCGTGATGATTTGCCGACGCGTCAACACCTTTTCTCTCGTCTTTTACGTTCGACAGCCATTAGGTTACTGCATCGTGGAGACTCGTGTCGACGTCCTTACGGTTGGTCTGCGCATCAGTATCAACTCATATCCTCCCATGATATGACGAGCTCCTCACATGGAACGCGCGAGACAAGGGTAGGCACGATCCGTCCCTCGCAAGCTCTCGATCGGCGTAGGTAACCACGATAGAGTACAACACCGACCTTTGAGCTCTGCTTCTTCTCCTCATCACACTTACTATCCCTCAATTCACGCGCAACGGCTGTCTGGCGTTCCTGCGTTGCACCATGTTTGACGCATCGAGTGGTATCTGGGCATCATTGCCACCACTCCTTGTATTTCAGCCTGGCGTCCAGTCCTGACCGTCACAGATTATGAGGAACTTGGCCTTTTCTCTTCCAGAAGTTTCCGAGCCGACGATCTTCATCATGATGCGCCTGGTTTGTTGAGACCATGGCATAAGGTTCCTTTCCTAGAGCGAATATCATCTGATGCTGGTGTTGTCCTCGCCGTCATCGTCCATTCTAGCATCCACTTTCTGGGACTACCTGGCTGAGTGTATTGTGCTTTGCATCAGCAGTTTCATCTGACTTCATTGGGATCCAAATTTGTACACAGTCAGTACTACGAGGTATGGTTGTATGCAACTTCCATCTAATCCGTCTTTCAGCTCGTTTGGTTGAGCAAGATGCTTGTAATGCGAGGTGAAGACCGCGAAAGCCCAAGCCATGACCAGCGCATCCAGGACCAAAAGGCCTGTCGCTTTTTGATGGCTGAGATCAGGACTGGCAGGCCATATTGTCGAGCGCTTTCGCTGCAGACCATACATCTTATCATGGTACGTCGCCCTCAACTGCACGGAATCGGAAGTTTGCCGTCATTAGATCATCTTCGGTTTGCATGCTGTCCAGGCCACCACTTCTGCCCAACATTCACCCGGATACAAGACCAGACGAGACAGTTCTTTGTACGCGGATCGCATGCACAGGAGCAGACGTTGAAGCAAAGTTTACCAGTGACAAACCCCATGCTGTCACGACGCGCTGTGATTGGCCCCTTCAATTCTACTTGGCGTGCCTCTCCATGACTTCTCTACGACACATGCCTCGAGTCCTTGCCATCCATAGGTCCATGACAAGAAACGTTCTTTCACGCCGCCGTGTCAGGTACTGGACTCCAACTTCTGCTGGACCCTTGATCTTCATGCTGCACCTGCAGCTGGTCCTCGGCATGTGTCTGGATCTATAGGCTGACGATGCGTCCCCTGTGCTTTCTATAGGATATACACCGAGGTCAGGAGGGGTAGCGGGGTGTTGACCGCATGCGGAGGACGAGATTTGCGACAATGTGCCATGAGTCTGTTGAAAAATGTTGTAGCTTACGTTGAGCACGAGTCGCATCTTCGAATGCTTTATGTTAGCAGGTAGGTCCTGATCCTTGCGTCTGCATCTCTTTTTGTCTATCTGCATACCTCCGTACCTTTGTTCTTGTATCCCTACTTGTTGTCGTAACAATGGCTGTTCAAGGAGTGCTTCAAGCGCTCACCGAGCCCTTGAACCAAATCAGCATTGCTACCGTTGTTTTGGTACTTCTTCTCGTCACTTACTTCACCCTGTCGTTCACCGAACTCGAGACTGTTGGCAAGCTGTTCAATGCTGTCGCTACTTCTGCAAAATTCGCATACTCTTGCTTCCTGAAGCCTCACACCGGAGACAACACCGGCAATCAGCAAGATGCTCTCGAGAGTTTCTACAAGACTCAGGCCGGAATCTACGATGTCACACGTTCAAGGCTGCTCCGTGGAAGAGAAGATATGTTGGCTATGGCTGCTGCTCAACTCCGCCATCAGCTTGAGCAGGGTCAATACTCTCGCAAGCCAATCTGGGTCGTGAGTTATACCTTCTTTCGAACGTTACTAGTCTTCGGACACTGTGCTAATTTTACTCCTACTTGAAGGACGTTGGTGGCGGTACTGGCTGGAACATCGAGCAGATGGAGAAATACCTTTCTGTCTCTAGCTTCTTCCACGCAGTCTACCTTGTCGATCTCTCTCCATCTCTGTGCCAAGTTGCCAGAACCAGATTTGCCCGCCTCGGCTGGAAGAACGTCAAAGTCGTTTGTCAAGATGCTCGTACCTTCAAGCTTAGCGACTACGAGGAGGGTCCCAATGACGAAAACGCATTTTTCAGTATCGGCAAGAGTGCACTCAACGAAAGCAGTGCAGCCGATAGCATCGGTGCAGACCTCTTGACGATGAGCTACAGTCTTTCCATGATTCCCGAGTTCCATCCAGTCGTCGACTCGCTTGCCAACTTGCTTGCACCGAACGGTATCATGGGCGTTGTCGACTTCTACGTCCAGAACCAGATTCAGTTCCAGTCTCGCAACTATGTTGGCGGCGTGATTGATCGCCACTGCATGTGGATCTCTCGTATCTTCTGGGCTGCATGGTTTGAGATGGACAGAGTATTCTTGGACTCGTCTCGTCGTGTAAGTGCTTACCACTCATGCTCGAACGCAGTAGCTGACCTTCGCAGGACTATCTTGAATATAAGTTCGGCACCATCCTGAGCGCCAATGCCCGTAACCACTTCTTCGGCTTCAGAATACCATATTACGTCTGGATTGGTTGTGCCAAGCAGACCAAGTCATCTATGAACAAGCTCGCTGCTCTCGATGCCGCTGTGACCGAATCGCCCTTCATCACCGCGTTGGACCTTCAACGCAAGTCAGTTGGTGGTGCAAGAAGAGGTTCCTCGTCCGAACGTCGCTCAAAAGCATACGAGTCAGCCATCGTCAACTTGTCAGCAAGCCTACCCCTACCTGCAGCATGGTACCAGCAACACCACTGGCGTATATACTACGACGAGCAATTGCAAAAGCACAAGCAGTTCGGCGATGAGTACATCTACGCTTTCACTTGGGAGGACGCTAGAGTCGATGCACGTCTTCTCAAAATCACTTCGGAGGATGTCATTCTTGCCATCACCAGTGCAGGCGATAACATCCTTGCCTATGCCCTCGAACAGCCCAAACGTATCCACGCTGTCGATCTCAATCCCAATCAGAACCATCTTCTCGAACTCAAGGTCGCCGCTTTCACTGCTCTCGGCTACACAGATGTGTGGAAGCTGTTCGGTCAAGGCAGGCACGACGACTTCCGTTCTCTCTTGATCAACCACTTGAGCCCTCATCTGTCTTCCCAAGCATTCGACTACTGGCTTCACAAGGGCGACTTAACCTTTGGCCCACAGACCCGTGGTCTCTACTACACCGGCGGCTCCCGTCACGCCCTCCAACTAGTCCAATGGCTAGGCCGCCTGCTCGGCATCCGCACCGACCTCGCCGCCATGTGCAAAGCCTCCACTCTGAACGAACAACGCGAAATCTGGAGCAAACGCGTGCGCAGAGTCCTCCTATCCCAGTTCCTCAACTACACCGTGATCGGCACTGAAAAGTTTCTCTGGAAAGCCTTAGGTGTGCCAGCAAACCAACGCGCAATGATCGATGCCGATTACCTGCACCAAACTGATCCAGCATCGAAAGTCAGCGGTGTCAAGTCAGGTCAAGCAATTTGGGAGTATGCGGTTAATACTCTAGATCCAGTTGTGAACAACACACTGGTTTCGGAGGAAAACCCTTACTATCTGATTTGTTTGCAGGGAAGCTATACACAGCGTTGTCATCCTGAGTACCTTGCTCCTCGCTCTCACGTCAAGTTATCCAAGCACAATGCCTTTGATGGTTTACGCATCCACACAGATGAGTTATGTGAAGTCATGGCTCGCATGATGCCGGAAACCCTCACGATCGCTGTTCTTATGGATAGTATGGATTGGTTTGACCCTTCAGGTCCTGAAGCAGATACGCAAGTCAAGATTGTGAATCGCGCGCTCAAGATGGGAGGAAGAGTGTTGTTGAGATCGGCGGGATTGAGACCGTGGTATGTGGATACGTTTGAGAAGAGGGGATTTGTTGCTAAGAGGGTTGGTGCGAGGATTCCTCCTGGTTCTTGCATTGATAGGTTCGTTGTTCCCCTCTGCTGAGTTGTTGATGTGGGTTCGCTGACTTGAGTGATAGGGTTAATATGTATGCTTCGACTTGGATCTTGACAAAGGTCGAAGCTGTTGCGGATGATGAGGAGTGAGAGTGCGTCACTTCCCTGTTGGATCTAATGATGGATGAACAAATGGTTTTGTATAGTCGATATGATAGAGTAGCATGCACAGGATCTCGGTAGAGAATAGCATCGTTAGTGGAAGAAAATGTCAAGGAAATCGATAGAGAGAAACTTCATCAAAGTCAGTACAAAAGGACATACGACTTTGTGCCCACTGGCCCTAATAACGAAGGTGATGGTTTGATATGCACTTGGTCAACGAAGAATGGTCTGAAGGTATATATATCATTTTTACCAATTGTAAGCGCCAAAGAAAAAACAACATATAGAACAATCCGCCAAAGTCAGCAGATAGCAAAGAAAAGGGAGGTAGCAGCGGTAGCTAGCAGCAGCGGGATTCGTATGGGTATTTAACTCTCTTCAAGCCTTCTCAGCCTCGAGTTCCCGCTCGGCCTGTTGGTAGTACTTTGCCGTATCAACACCGTGCTGGTTGTGGTTGACAAAGTTGAACCAAGGCATCATGTGGATCCAGATACCCGAGTAGCGGGATTGGCGCGAGGCAACGCCTTGCATGTACTCGGTCAATTGGGATTTGCCGTAGAGCTCCTCGCCGCGCTTGACCTTGTCGACCATTTCGCGCATGTCCATGTCGATTTCGCGGCGATTTTCGGTGAAGCCGTAGAAGCGGTCTGTTGACTGTGTTAGCCGGTGCTTTTTCACAAAGCATATGCTATGCTTTTTGTCTAATGTTCCAAGCTCTTTCGACGGGGAGAAATCTGGCGTAGGAGGAGGGTAAACGCACTGATGGATCTTGAGTAGCAGAGGTAGAAACCGGCAAAGAGACCGATGCCACCAGAGAGACGCATGACACTGGCGAAGACGGAGCGGGAGACACCGGTGGGAGAGACGCGCTCCATGAGGGTCATGGTAGCGGGGACCGAGGCACCGAATGCAACGCCGTAGAGGTAGTCGCCGGGACGAGCATAGGAAAGAACGCGCTTGAAGTGACTGAATAGACGAGACGTTAGGCGGGAGTTTTCGAGAGAGGTCGGAGCTGGCGAGCTTACGGGTCACTGTCAATGAGCTGCGAGACTTGTCAGTGGTCATGGTTTTGGTGAGCGATTGGTGGCTGCATCATACAGGGTAGGGGGTGTTCAGGGCCTTTGCAGGAACCTGCTGCCTCTCTCTCATTGGCACATCGGTATAACTCGGCATGGCGGCGGTGTGTGTGGTGATATGGTCGAAAACGATGTCGTCGATGGTTGCTCGAATGTCGCATCCGCTGCCCGTCGACTGCTCTTGGCATTCGATGCGCTTGGGCCTGGTCCCCGCTCTGCTGACCATTCGGACAGGGTGACCTTTTGTCTTCGTCGCTGGCAACTTCCCCAGCTCTTCTTCTTGGCATTGACATCTAACACCTTCATCTACGCGCATTCACCTTGTCGCAAACCACATACCGACTCGTCACTCCCATCAATCTCGACTTCTCGACTGCAGATCTCATCTATTCATCACCCTTCACCTCTCACACACAATCATGGCCTCACCAGCCACCGAAACCGCTCAAAAGAGCGCCTCAAACCCTCCACAACCAGCACAATCAACTACACCCGCACCAAGCGCACAACAAACCCAACCAACAACCTCAGATCAACAATCCACCAGCACCACTGATGACGGTCTGTCACGTCGCCCGCGCGACGCTCGCCTGATCCACCTCATCCTCTCTGCCCAAGGCGTCCACAGCTACCAAGAACGCGTACCCCTCCAACTCCTCGACTTCGCCTACCGCTACACCTCCTCAGTCCTCGCCGACGCTTTCCGCCTATCCTCTGAGGGTTATGCATCTGCCCCCGGTGCACCTACAAACTCAAAGCGTTCAGAGGCCACAGATGGAAGTAACATTACCGTCAATGCTTTGCGTCAAGCCATAGCTTCGCGCCAGGATTACCAGTTCCAGGGTGCGTTGCCTAAAGAGTTTATGATGGAGCAGGCTGTGGAGAGGAATAGAGTCGCTTTGCCAAAGGTGCAGAAGTCTTGGGGTGTGCAGTTGCCGCCGGAGAAGTACTGTCTGACTGGCACGGGATGGAGTTTGCGGGATCTGTGGGAGGAGGATGAAGTTGTGCAGGGAGAGGAGGAACAGCAGACTAAACGAGAAGGTAACGGGGATGTGAGGATGGAGGGAATTGCTGAAGGAAAGGTTGATGAAGGTGAGGAAAAAGATGCCATGGACAGCTTCGAGGATGTCTTCGGCGGTGGTGCCCAAGGGGATGGAGATGGCGATCAGGAAATGGCTGAGGCTTGAGGGGGAATACGTTCAAGGCACAGGACTCGACGAGTCATGCCATTCACACAAAAGCAACGAATAATGCATCGTCAAAAGGCGTTCGGGAGAGAAGGGGTTGGCCCAAGGTTACAGAAAATATTATACCCTGCATAGACGACATGCGAAACCATCATTTCACGAATGACACAAGGACATCAGACTCGGATCTTACAAGTGACATGACTACACGGTGATACAACTAAGGTGCTTTGTCCACATCCTTTGAAGAATTACAACCACAAGCAGATCAGCTACCGAGGCTACTCGAGCAAGATGCACCTAAAACACTCCCTCCCCAAGCCTCCCCACCACGTACGTTTCAAGTCACAAGAATCTCGTCCTTTCGTACACACATGACGACTAGCAATCTTATCAGTACGGGGCAAGCTCAGCCACGACAGAGTTATATGTAGCTGCCACCGAGCTTATACAAGGACCATGACTGCTGAGAGCTGAAAACAACGGACAGAGAGCGACAGCACAGTCAAATTGAATGTCGCATTCAAGGTTCGCTCGCTGGCCCGTCTGACTTTCCTTGAGGCTTCATCATCTTCTGAGGATCTGACTTGTCTTTGATATCGAGAAGCTCGGATTTCTTCCGCAAGTAACTCTCTTTAGTACGTTGCTTAACGCGCGCCTGATGTTCAGGGTCATTGGCGTATCGCTCCTTCTTTCTCTGCGATTCTGCCTGACGGTATTCAGGGTCGTTGGCGTATCGCTCCTTCATTCTCTGCAATCTTGCCTGACGGTATTCAGGGTCGTTGGCATAGCGTTCAGCTTTACTTCGTGATCGAGCTTGCCGAAACTCAGGGTCGTTGGCATATCGCTTCCTTCCGCGCTGGAGAATAGCTTCGCGAAACTCAGAGTCATTGGCGTAGCGCTCCCTGAAACGTTGAGAAGCGACTTCTCGATATCCAGGCTTGTTCCGTCGTTCAGAGTCTCTTTGCATTTTGAACTGACGAAATTCAGGATCGTTGGCATATTTCTCTGTGAAATGTTGTAGCTTGGCCTGGCGCCAGATTGGGTCGTTGGCATATCGCGTGTTTGCATATTTGTTAGAGGATTGAATAGACCTCTGGCGATAACCGGTATCAGTGGCATATCTCCATCGTCTATAGGCGTTATATTCGTCTCGAGTCCAAGAGTTTTGTGGGCCAGGAGGGCGAATAAAGTCAGAGACGTCAGAAACGCATCTAATCCAAGCTTTTCGGAATGCCCAACCTGATGAAGTGATTGGACGAGTGAGAGACAGGAGGAAAGCCATTATGCGAGCCAAAATGAGTTTATCAAAGTAGAGTCGGTGAGAATCTATCAAGAGTGTCTGTTAGTGATCAAAGCGGTACCAACCTTTGTCATAAGCAACATAATATGCTTGTTGAATGTCGTACGTGCATAAACAAATTCGCTCACATTAGACGACGGACATTCTATAGGCCCTTCTACGAAAAGGCATTAACTGTTGATGGTATAATGGAGGAGAGAAGGGACAGAGTCGATGTCGGCTTGTGGTTGGCCAAGAAGTGCAGGAACAACGACTTTTGGCCGCAGCTGGTCTTGGGCGAGCTCTCATAGACGGCGGCCGGCGATTGCGCGCTGGCTATACCGAGTACAACACGCCTTTGTCCAACTCTCTACTCACACACACCTCACCGCCGCCATGTTCGTCCGTCGCGTAGCATCTGGCCTCGCCAAGCGTGCCGCCTTCCGCCCTGTCGCCGCCCGCCCCTTCTCGTCGTCTTTCGCTCGCTGTAAGCCGCAACCACCGAGCGCATACCATTGATGACCATCCAAAACTCACCCATTGAACCACCAGTCGACGCCCACAGCGACCCCAAGCCCGGCCAACACTCCAACAAAGTCAAGCCCTTCGAGGGTTTGTCCACCACCTCCCACCTCTGCCACTCCCGTCCAATTGACTAACGCTGTCTCGGTTGCGCAAATTTAGAGATCGTCGACGAACATGACCTTATGCCCGCTGGTGCCGAACCCGGTACCGTCCCCACCGACATTGACCAAGCCACCGGTCTCGAGCGTCTCGAAATCCTCGGAAAGATGCAGGGCATCGACGTCTTCGACATGAAGCCCCTCGACGCAAGCAGAAAGGGTGCGTAGCAAGCTATACCCAAACATCACACCACCATCACGCCAAGACATTGACTTTTGTTTCGCTACAGGTACGATGAAGGAGCCCATCGTCGTTCGCTCTTTCGGTGACGAGCAGTACGTTGGTTGCACCGGCTGCCCTGCCGACTCGCACGTCGTTGCTTGGTTGACCATGTCGCGCGACCGCCCTATCGAGCGCTGCCCCGAGTGCGGCTCCGTCTACAAGATGGACTACGTTGGTCCCGCAGAGAGCCACGACACCCACGGCCACCACGGCGAGGACGTTGGCCGTATGATACCCCTCCTTATCTACTGGTGCTCTTCCAGCTAACTTCTCACCAGACGCTGACACTGACGGTGCACACAACTTCGGCGGCGAGCCCAAGACTCTCGCCGACTTTGTCCGTCCCGAGTACAGATAGATTATTTCTTATTTCCCGCCTACATGAATGCTTGGAGACTGGGAGGGACTGCGATAAAACTGTATCATAGCGTGCAATCTCATCCCGGCTTTTTGGCTCTGTTTTTGTTCTTTTTCACAAAAGAAATAATCATAAACTGTAAAACTTTCATGAGATGCACGCTGCTTGAACACCTGAGTTCGACGACATCAATCGAACATCATTTGAGGAACAGTTGTCATGGTCGATGGCTACTGCGAAAGTCATTGGTCTCTTGCCCGAGCATCAACGAGAAAATACAACACAAAAAGAACATGAAGAAGAGCAACTACATTTATAGACAAGACACGAAAAGGTACAATCAAGCACGAAAAGTCACAGGTAAGGCAAAGAAGAAAAAGACACAGTTCATCAAAGGAGAAAATCATTCATCATTTCATTGAAAAAGACATCCACTCATCAAGAGCAGAAGCTATAAAAGTAGCAAAGCACCATTTGCGCCTTGCTTCGACCCAGCAAACCACTCCAGACATTTCGAAGCAGAAAAGCAGAAACCCGTCCCATCATTCAATTCCATCATCCGATCCCATCATTGCACCACAAGCCCCTTCAAGAGCGATAAACTCTCGATCTACCAATCAACCCAGCATTACCAGCCTGATCAGGCACAGCAACAACACTAGGCAACCCCTGAACCCCCGAACCTGTAGCAGCCACAGCCTGAGGAGTAGAAACAACAACAGTACTAGCAACAGCAGTAACATAACTAGTCACAAAATCTGTGACTGTCTTTGTAGTACCGGCATCGCCAGCAGCTTTGTTTGCCACACTAGCCATAGTAACAGAATCGGTGACTGTAACAGTGACGAAAGAAGGCATGAAGTTGGGTGGAGGGCTGAAGAAAGGAGGGGAAGGGTTGAAGCCGGAAGGAGGGCCAGAAGGGTGACTGGGGAAGGGGTTGGAGGGGTTGTAGGTAGGTCCTGAAGAGGGAGAAGAAGTGTTAGTGAATGGGAAAGGTGGAAGGACGATTGTGGGGATGTCGGTGGACTCACTGGAGGGGGTTGATGAAGTGGTGGAGGGAGCGGCGGCTGAGGCAGCTGAGGAATCAACAGAGGAGACAGGTGCAGCAGAGGAGGCAGCCGAAGAAACAACAGATGATACATGAGTTGAGGAAGTGGCGGCAGATGAGGCAGGACCAGCAGTAGCAGAAGCGCCATCAGCAAGAGTGTAGAGAGCGCTAGTGGTCAAAGCAGCTCTGGACTTGAAGTTACTGACAGCCAGAGACTGAGCATCCTGCTGACCGATAGTGTGAACGGGTGGAGAGTTTCTCACCGAGTCAACGATCTCAATCTCAGCGCAAGAAGTGTAGTACTCGTCTTTGCCACTGGGGTAAACGCCAGTGCCAGGATCAGTAGGCCACTGCCAGACCCAGTAGACGGTAACAGTCTCGCCAGCCTTGTAGGTCGAAGGAATGTGGACATCAGTCTCGCACCACTGCTCAACGTTGGAAGTAGGCTGGCCAAGGATATGGTCAGGGAACTGCTGTTGACGCTGCATGGAGATGGCACCAGAGTTGATTTGGTGGCAGCGTCCATCGTCGTAGTTCTGAGCAGCGATTTGAGAGCCACGAGAGTCACCGCCAGTACCGGCAGTGTTCCACTCGAGAACGTCAACAATCTTTTCAGTATCAGATGGCTTGGTAGTAGCGTAGACAAAGACAGTGCCGCCCATCTTGGGCTTGCCAGGTTGGTTCTGAGGAAGAGTGACGTGGCCATTCTCAAGGTACTTCATGGCAACGTAAGAGCCAGGAGCAGCTTGAAGACGGGGGTAGGCGGGATTGTTGTAGTTGGAAGTGCGTTGGCTGGGGTGGCAGAGAAGATCAGTCTCATCGATGCGAGTACGGCCGGTGCCAAGGGCTGGCACCAAGTAGACAATCGAGTCTTCGTTGAAGCCGGGAGGGTTGGTGCGATCAACATAGCCACGAGTGTAGCCGTAATCGCCAGTGTAGTTGCCAGAAGTCGAGTCGATGACTTGCATCTCCTCGACCCAAGTGTGAGCGGATGCCTGGCCGAGGACGGCAGCAACAGCAGCAGCGGTAAGTGCGAACTTCATTTTGTAGATGGTAATTCTTTGAAGTGTGTTGAGAGATGTGTTGTTGGAAAACAGACGTGTTGTAACGAGAGAAAAGAAGATTTGTGACAAAAGATCCTCGAACCTGCGAAGGAATACCTTTGTAGAGTTTTTGAGTGTGTGAGAAGATTTGTCGTTTTTATTTTCGTCGAAGGAACTTGATGTCTTTGACGAGGGTAGAAACTGTCTGAGAGTTTGCTCGTTGGTGGAGGCGTCAAGTTCTTTCTTGTTGTATCTGAGTCCGATTTTCGAGAACCTTCAAGGCTGGTCGAGGGAGTGCTTATGTAGAAAGATAATGCCAGAAGAGACACAGAAACCTGAAAGAAGACAACAGGGGCGTCCGGCGCAGAATCAATGGAGCCTGCACAAAGAGAGCTCAATGTGGCACAATGGCGACAATGACCTTGATGATGCGGGAACAATGGAAATGATTGTGGGTTAAGCGAGCGGCAATAACCAGTATTGATGAATGAATGAGAGTGATGAACAATTGAACAAAGATCGTTGACAGTGAAGGTGATGTTTGGTGGTGAGTGTCGTCGAGTGAAGGTTGTTGGCGGTGGATGTTGTTGTTTGCGCTTCGATTTACCGTGACGCGCCAGATCCAGCTAGCGATGCAAACGAGCAAGAAAACGACAACCACCGATGACTTTGAAGTTCGGAGAAGAAAAAACTGGATGCTTGTAGACACCTTAAACACCAACCGATGCAAGAAATGGTAACAGAAAAGGATTCAACTGCCGGCAGCTGTGTGACCGGGGGCAAAAAATCAAAGGGCAACGACAGCCAGGCAACCTCAAACCGGGGACATGGGATCTTGTATGTGACACTCAAAGAGATAGCTTGTGTATGTGGCAAGCTCACGAGGTCCTATTGAGGCTATCGTTCGAGCAAGGTCGAGACTTCGAAGCAAACAAGTGTTTCATCAACCATTAAGACCGGGCGGCAGTTTTGACATGTCGCGCGCGTGTCCAATGGCTCGTAAACTCGCATTCATTTCTCGATCTTCCGAGACACATGCAGCCGCCACGTGTATACCGATATGCTCGGCAAGATGCTATACTCAACTGTTCTCAAGAGACGTTGAAGCCATGTGAATGTGTAAGCCAACGAGACACGTCAAGGAGCCTCACACGGCACCCAGAACCTACGCAACAAAGAATTCGAGGCCAGTTCTTTGTCTCTACCATACAATCTCACATGCAATCGACCTCAACGAGTCTAGTTACGACTGAGTCTCTCGAGGGTCTATGCAAGACAGTCAATCTTTGAAACTTTTAGATACTGTTTCTCTTGCATCACGGTTTGACAAAGCGCTGTGTGTGACTCGAGAAAGACTACTGACTTTTTGGAAGGAGCAAAGAAGAGGGAAGGGACGAGGTGAGGTTTCACGCACTGTCCAGACCCGCGCTTGCGACGTTGTTCTGATTGGTCACCTCCCACTTCCACTTGCACTCCATCTCGCGCCCGAGTCTATCATTTATCAAAATAACCACACTCTGTAGGCGCGTATTGAAGTGGAGATATCAAGTTTGAGGTCTCAACGCCCGACGCATGCATCTATGGTGTGCATGTATTTCACGCTTGACAAGGGGGAGCGAGAGAAACTTTACCCGGTCTAGAAGATGGGTGGGACAGAAAAATATCTTCCCCTCCCTCCCTCTTGATCACTTTTTTTACAGCAGTCTGTCTCCGCGGACACATGCATACATACGGGTGTGTTCTGCGGATGTCGAATGAGCGGTCCGATCAAATGTCAACACATTCGTCGGAAGTGTTTCTCCGCTGCCAGCAGCCATAGGAAGGCACGGGTATAAACGTTGCCGATTTGCCAACCACAAGGAAGTAGCGGTTGGTTTTTGCTTCTTCTCGAAGGAAGAATATGCAGTGCTTGCTCGAAAGAAATAGTACAGCATATGTATCATGCTTATTCACGAGCCTAGACGCGATGTGCATGCAAAGATCGACACTGTCAAAGCTCAAAGGATGAACTGTGGAGGGATCGAGATGAGAGGATGAGGGGCATACATAAAGCGGCTCATGTATACCTGCGTGCATCAGATGACTACCTTATATGTGATCGTCAGACAGTGGCTTTGCCTACACCATGCGCAAGGCAAGCCTATAAGAATTCGAAGGTATTACAATACTGAAAGCAATGATACAGTTGACAACGGCTCACGTAGCAATATACAAGGATGATCATATTGCTCGCATTGACATCAAAAGACAAACATATAGAAATTGCGATACTATCAAAATAAGCAGTACAGAAATCGATGCCTTCGCACTAGTAGGCAACCTCACTTGTTAAAATGAATTTCGTCAAGTCTTCAACTGATCCCAATCTTCTTTGCCATTCTACCATGCTTGAATTGGCCTTCTTGCCAGATATGTGTTCGATGAGGTCCACGCTCGTGTAGGATATAGCATTGACGTGCTGATATCGAAAGGATAGCGCAATTGTGTCTATTCGCTGTGTTCTCCCTTCAATCCTTCCATGGGAAAATAGATTGCCGCATATAGAGAATCGAATAACTGCTCATAGAGTTCGATAAAACGAGTCAGTCTCGGCTACTTGTGCGAGAGAGCGTCTTGTCCTACTGACACCACCACAGGACGCAATCCCTTCATCTTAGCATGGATGATCTGGATTGCGATGGCTCCTGATGTACGGTTGGCCCTGAGGATAAAGTCGTGTGCACTTGTCTGTGTCGAGAACGGGTAATCGCGAGGCTCGAAGTGATCGCAGAGCTTATCGACCTCGATGTCGTGGTTTGCAACGAAAGATGGCACAAGATCGCCTTTGCAGGCCTGGGTACCGATGACGGCCAACGATGCGACAGTAGCCTTGCCGAGCCTCTCGATGCGACAGTAGCCTTGCCGAGCCTCTCGATTTTCCTTGCGAGGCAGCGTGCGGTCATGAGGTGTGCATCTCTGTCTGTGCGCTGGAATACCCTGCCTTTGACATAGCTGCTCTGTCTCCAAACAAAGATTAAGTGGGTTTTGCGAGGAGCCGGCGTGAGTTGCTCGATGGCCTGGAGAAAACCTATTGACGGCACGATGGGGTAGAAGTCGATGACCTGAATCTAGCTTTTATCGATCTGCCAGAGGAGGCCTTTGTCCAGCAACTTCCATACATGCAGTGACAGCTTCTTTCCAGCTGGGCCGGTATCAGGAAAGAAGTGCGCAATCAACACAGCGCGGGATCTAAACGTGACATCAAAGGTCGTGCAGTTGTAGTTCTGCTCGCCTGGAGGAAGAGGAGCTGCCAGTTTGAGACAATGGCGATGGCGGATGTGTCGGTAGTAGACCATGCGATTTACGAACGATCTGCCACATCCGAAAAGACACCGTGCTTGTCAAAGTAGTCCCAGTGAACCGGCTCCTCAAGGTGTAAGTAGAACTCGGTAAGCTCTGTGGCAGGACCGAAACTTCTCTTGCAATCAGGCACAGGACATTTGAAGAAGGCAGTCGCGCCAGCCGCCATCGCTTCGTGGTGTTCTGGAATCATCGCCCGCTGCAATGTCTCCAGCGATCTGTGTTCGAAATTCGATATCTTCGTACCCCTTCCAGGATCCGCCGAATTCTGTCGCCATGCCGTACTCGTTGAAAGCCCTTTTGTTCGAGTCGCAGACAGCAACCTTGCGAGAACCTGGGAATAGCAGTCCGTCGTTGTCAGGGCCTTGGATGTCTGCAATCACCGCAACGAAGCCAGCGTATTCTTCAGAGTATTCGCCTGCGTTGTACACGGTCGTGGAGCAACAAGTCCTCGCCTTGTCTGCGATGCGAGTGGCAATCTCGACGGATGTGTAGTATCGAGTCTCGGTGTTCTCAAGTGCTGACTTGGGGACGTCATCAGGCACATGGCGTAGGACGTCATAGCACATGTCCTGGTTGGAGTTGGGATCCTGAGAAGACGTTGATAGGACTGCATGTGGATCCAGACCCTTCGGGCATTGGTAGTGCAGGTGATGTTCCAGCTATTGTGGCTGTGTGTTAAGGACGTATCGGTATGCACAACACCTTTCGAATACTACGCGCTCCCATAGAGAGCTGACAACATTATGGCTCTCAGTGGATGCTTCTTTCCTACAGTGAGAACTGTGCATCTCTACAGCTACAAGTGTGACAGACTTCGGCACGCGGAGAGAGTGGTCATGGATAGATGGAGGGGTATCGACATTCCAGATGTTCCTGTTGTGTATTGAAGACGGCTGGACATCCAAGCAAACAAGATCCTCTTGAGTGAAGCTGTTCTGCTCCATCTGGGAGAAGAGTTGCCCGCTCTCCGAGATCAAGTTCGCTCCGGTTAGAGCCAACGTGATGGCCCCTGGAGCCATGCATTTGCGCGTGTTTGTGCAAAGTGGAAAGTGGCGCATCCTGAGGAGACGTCTTGCGTGAGCTGGTCGGGCGACGAGATACGGGAACACCATCCTTCTGATCACCGACGAGTGTATCTGCAGTCTTGCGCAAGCGTTCTCTCGCAGTTTTGTTGCAATTCACAACTGCAAAGGGAGAGTCACTCGTTGAACCAGTATCCGCACCCAAGTCGTGACCAGACGAAGAAGTCTCAATATCATCATCATCAGGATGGAGTGATGGCCGCGAGAAGGAAGAATCATCGCCGCTCACGAAGTTGAACGCGGGCTCGCTGTATGTACCAGGTGGTGGCCGGGCACGCTTGCTCAGATCTGCTGGAGAGGGTGGCAGCGACGACAGAGACGAATCAGAGTCGGAGTCGGAGTCGGAGATGTGGTCAACGTCCTTGAAACTCCGCTTCTCTGGACTGACTGGACCAGAGGCCTGCTTTGCTCCAGACTGGGAGGGTTGCGTAGGCAATTCATCGGCGGACACGGCCTCTTGAGATTCGAACATCTGGTCGAGTCTCCTGGGTCCTTGCTTCTTTGCGCTTGGTTTCTTTTGATGACCGGAGACTCCAAGAGGATCGTTCGTATCCTGACTCTGTTCAGGAACAGGAAGGTTGCTGGCGGAGCTTGGGTTGTCACAGTGTTCAGATACGTGAGCACGAGGCCTGCTGACGTCTTGCTTCTGATGAGTCTCAGGAGCCTGGTCGACTGAGTCCAGGTGCTGCTTCGAAGGTTGTTGAGCAGGACCAGCAACTGGCTTTGGCTTCCCACGATCTTCTGCGATCCTGGCACGAGACTTGTTGAAGTTTTGCTTCTGCTGAGCGGCGGAACCTTCGTCAACAGACTCCTTGATATCTTTCCTGGGGTTCTGATTGGATCCAGCACGTGGCCTCCTCGTCCTCGTGATGTATTCCTTTGGCCGCCGACCATCAACGGCATCGGTTGGGCCCATGTTCTGCTCCTCATGAGTCTTGGAGGTTGGAGGCTGAGAGGTGGAGGCTGAACGCTGGGACTTGGAGGCTAGAGGCTGAGCCTCTGAATCGGCGACGAGATGCTTCTTCGAGCCCTTTGACACGCGAGCCTTCGCAGCTGCAGCATGGGGCGAACATGATGGACGACCATACTTTGGCGGCCGCCTTGAGGCGGAAGCCTCTGGAGAGCTCAATGTATGGTCGTGTTGGTGTTGGCGTTTCAGGGTATGCGGTGACTTCGCATGACCGTGTGCATGACCGTGTGCATGACCACCATTGTCCGAACAGAGCGCTGGGGGCTCATCATGATAGATGTCGGCTGGAGGCTCGTCGTGATAGCTGCCGGCTGGAGACTCAACGCGGTGGTCGCGAACTGGAGGCTCAACGTGGTAGCTGCGGGCTGGAGGCCCATCGTGGTAGCTGCGGCTGGTGTACTCCGAATGAGTCGTAACAGGCCAGGTGTTGTAGTCCTGGCTCATGTGTTGGAGACGACTAACCGGTGGCTGCGGGAAGTGATTGCGGCCACTGTAGTCAGAACGAGGAGGAGCAGATGGAAGGTGGAAGGTAGCTGCCTCTTTCGTAGTCTGAGCGGTGAACTGATGGACCAGGTGAGACATCATGGCGGGCGTACGCAGGACGGCTGGAAGAGGGAGGTGGAAGGTAGTTACCTCCTTCGTAGCCTGAGCGGTGAACTGATGGGCCAGCTGGGAGATCATGGCGGCTGTACGCAGGACGACTGGAATAGGGAGGTAAAAGGTACTCGCTGTTCTCGTAACCACGGGTAAAAGGTGAATGTCCTTGAGCGGGTGAGACATGGTAGGCTGGCACGTGGCCAGGGCCTTCGTGAGTATGATCGCGATGCATACGATGCTGGTAGAAAGCAAGACGCTCGCCATGGAATGATGGTCTGTCATAGGCTTGGGTGGAGGCCCAACAAACGCTCTGAAGGCCTCGGCGACAGAACGTGATGGTGAGATGTTGCCACGACGTTCTTCATCGACGGGCGTTCGATTTAGATACTCCCGCATGATCTTGTTCACGCGAGAGCGAATGGCGCTTGGGTTCAGTTCTTCGATCAACCCTGGGATAGCTTCGACCATCGCTTGAAGCTCCTCGTGGCGAACACCCGGGAAGCGAAGCCTGTGGCCAATCTCGTCTAGAATGTCCCAGACGTCCCACCTAGACATAGCAGCCGGTGGTCAAGAGCAGAGTTCAATGGAAGAAATGCTGCACAGGGAATATGCCATGCAATGTAAGTGTGTGTGATGTAATGAAGCTGGTATGGGTCAATGGAGCAAGCGTGGGCGCTGGATTGTGCGAGCTATGGCGGAGATTGGATGCAAAAGCAGCGAGTGCAGGAGAGTGTGTATCGAAATTGTAAAGAACAGGGTGCAACAGGAAGTCGCGGCCGTACAAGTAATAATGTTAACTGCGATACTTAGTAGATAAGGAGTAGCGTTGATTGCTCGGCGTCAGCATCGCTCCTGCCCAGCATGTGATCTCATCGTTGCCTATGGAATAAGTAATCCTCAAGCAGTGTTTTTACCTAGACCCTCCTTGTATCGCGCAAGACATCGGTCTCTACAGACCTTATGATCAACCATCGGTCGAGGATATCCCGCCTTTTCAGCATCCTTCGCCGCTCCCCTGCCGTAAGGATCATGTATAGCTTTCCCCTTGATGCCCTTCAACTCCGGCAACCACTTTCTGATATATTCACCCTGCTCGTCAAACTTTTCGCTCTGCAATAACGGGTTGAAGACACGGAAATATGGCTGCGGGTCTACGCCTGTAGATGCAGCAAAACCCCATCCACCATTGTTGGATGCAAAATCGCCGTCGATAAGGTGTTCCATAAAGTACCTCTCGCCCATGCGCCAGTCGAGCAGAAGGTCTTTGGCGAGGAAGCTGGCGACGATCATTCTGCATCTGTTATGCATGTACGCCATGGAGTGCATCTGACGAATTGCTGCATCGACGATCGGGAAGCCTGTCCTGCCTTCGCACCAGCGAGTGAAGTGTTCATCATTGTATTCCCATCTGACTTTTGTGTACTCGTACTTGAAGGGCTTGGACATACACACATAAGGCCAGTGGGCTAGCACGTGTTTGTAAAAGTCTCGCCAGGCGACCTCTGATATCCATGTCTTGATGCCTTCGTTGCCAGCGTCCAGCTTATCAGCCGTGTTGATCTTGCGAGCACTCCTGATGGCTGTCCTTGCGGCAAGGGTACCAGTTGAAAAATGTACAGATAGAACGCCAGTGCTATTTGCGGCAGGAATATTGCGAGCGTCCTTGTAGTTGCTGATCTTCTTGTCGAGGAACTTGTTGAGGCGATCGAGAGCCTCGTGCTCACCTGGTGGCCATAAAGCCTTGGACCGCTCCCTTTCTTCATCACTGAGCTTCTTGTTCTCAGGAGCTGATGGTATTGCTGCTTTGAACAAGTCTGCATACTTTTCACGTGCTGAAGCAGGATTGTGATCTGGTGCGGCAAACTCGTCCAACATGGTTGGATTTGCGTGAAGGTGACGGATCCAGGCTTTGAACCATGGTGTGTAGACTGAGTATTGCTTGCCTTGACCTGTTGTGAGATCGCCAGGTGGCACTACAACATCATCATGAACCGCATGGAAATCAATGCCTTTCTCAAGGCATGAAGTCGTTAACGCAGCATCCCTTCTTAGTTCATCGACCTCGTACTCTATTGCGCAGAAAACGTGTTTTGCACCCCAAGCTTCGCATAGCTCCATGATGCGACCTGGAACATTCTTGCGTATCTCGACAGTCTCGGTATAGAGAGGGATATTCTTCTTAGCCAAATCTTCCTTGAGTACCTGCAAGGTCCTGAGCTCGAAATCGACACGGACGGCAGCAGTCAAGTGAGCCTGGTAGTCCTGGGGACTGACAATGAACAAGCAGATCAAGGGTACACCTTTTGATTTTGCTTTTTCGCTTGCCAGGTGCAGAGCGCGATTGTCTGTTGTGCGCAGATCGCGTTTGAACCAGTGTACCACAGCATCTCCAACTTCGATCTTCTTGCGCGCGAAAGCCGTCTTCTGTACAGCCTGAGTGAGCAGCTCGATGGGCCGTGGGATCTCGTTCGCGTTGTAGCGGGCGCATCGTTCATTTGACATCTCAGCCGGGTAAAACTCTCTTTGTATGACACCATATTCTTCCTCCTGTTTCTCGCGTTCCGGGTCATCGTACTCTGGTGCTTCTGTCTTGATCTTGGTGTCGGGTTCAGGCTTGACACTAGGCTTGATGGATGGTTGTAAGGCGTCAAAGGCTGTCTTTTTGAGTGCAGGAGCTTCGGTCGGCAAACTCGAGGTTGCTTTGCGCTTGGGAGGCATTGTGTAAGATGCAAGGCGGGTAGATGTTGTTCGCAAAGGCGTGGTTGGTTTTCCAAAGGAGCTCAAGTTGGTCCGACGACAGGCCTGGAGGACAAAGTGTCGCATGTACAAGGGGACGGATGGCAATGTAGATAGTATGAAGACATGGTGATGGGCATTGTTTAAACAGGTATTAAGGTGCTTCTTTGTTGCAACGGCCGATCAATAGATTGACGCGTAGAGCGTGTCGATCGATCGCCAACTCGCTGACGTCGTTTGGCCCTTGCACTCCTCGAATTTCACCACGCTGAGATGCTACCCATGTGCAAAGATTTATGGAAATGCACGATACTTCTGAGAAACACAATGGGTTTGATCGGGCTTTCCTTGGAGACGTCTCCAGTCTAGGTTCCATTATGCTTTTTCATAATGAGAACGTTGTTGTCGACCTTCACAGGATGCTTGAGTTGAATATATATTCTATGACATAGAGACACTATAAACTAGCTACATAACTATGTCTTCATTATCAGCAACTGCTTCTGCACACACACATACCCATCCCTCAACTCAGCACGCCAGCAGCTCTCCACACAATACCTTCGATGATACCAGCCCATCTGTAAAGTGCCTTCTTGTCGCCTGCCTGAATTGCCTCAACGAGTCCAGGGTACGTGTCTCCAGCATATCCAGTCCACTTGCCAGGTGCAAACACAACATGTTTGAACCACGATCTTCCATCAAGACCCTTAGGGAAGAGGAAAGCACGTTCCAGTACCTTGTACTGCGTGTTGACAGCGCGGATCTGGGCGAAAAGTCTGATGGTGGCAGCAGTGTT
Organism: Aureobasidium sp. EXF-12298; assembly: GCA_024195555.1. Taxonomy (NCBI): domain Eukaryota; kingdom Fungi; phylum Ascomycota; class Dothideomycetes; order Dothideales; family Saccotheciaceae; genus Aureobasidium; species Aureobasidium sp. EXF-12298. The sequence goes on from SWBJ01000168.1 coordinate 98,541, forward strand.
GGGCTTACCCTCTGCTGCAGTGGCCTGAACAGCCAGATCAGCAGCGTGCGCATCAAATTTGTGTGCAGCACGCTGGAGTTGATCGATAGCAAGGTCAAGGTTGGCGAACATGGACACATCTTCCTCTCCTTTGGCACCGTAAGCCATGCCGGATGAGTTGGCCATGTGCTTGACACTGTCGAGATATCTCTCGAGGCTGGAGGCGTAGTCGCTGGCGTTAAAAGGAACCACAGGCTTCTCAATCAACGAGGCTGCGAGAAGAGACCAGATCTTGGCCGCTGTGACATGATACTGGAAAGTAGGATCGCCGAATCTATTCATCCAGGCCCAGCTGTCGTAATTACTATGATAGTGGTATACAGGGTCGAGGGCGCCCGTTTTGCCGTATCCTAGGTCAGCACTGGCTATACCAGCAAAGTCCTGAAACGCTGTGAAGTCAGAGCCAGATCCCATGGTCCCGATGTGCTTGTCCCACAAGTCATATACAGTCGATCCTTCAATCGTCTGGTTGGGTGACTTGATAGATTTGGTCACCTCGTAGATGGCTTGATTCAGCAGGGGGGCCGCGTTGGCGTTGAATCTAGTGCCACGAGTGCCGACATCAACGTTCAAGTAGGCAACAGCGGAATTCTTCAGCCAAGGCAGATAATCTTCAACCCACTCGGTTGAGCCAACGAGACCGTATTCTTCACCATCCCAGCTGGCAAAAACGATAGTCCTTTGTGGCTTCCACCCTTTCGACAGAGCAACGCCGAATGAGCGGATGACTTCGTTGAGGGCAGCTGATCCAGAGTTGGGGTCAGCCCCTCCGACAATCCACGCATCTCTGTGGTTGCCGAGGATAATGACTTCATCTGAGATTGATCCATTGATCACGCCGATCGTATTCCAGATAGGTGTAATGGTGTAGTTCTGGAGGTTCATCATGTTGATGGTGACCGATGGTGGCGAAGGGCCGATATTGTAGGAAACGTTCTTGTGTTCAAGGCCTCCCTTGTGCCAGCGAGCAGGGAAAGACGACGCATTTGGCCCATGGCCGTTCAATGCTTGAAGCAGGGGGATGGCCTCGGCGTACGAGATGGGCAACGACGGGATGGAAGGGGTAGAAGCGTTTGCGGCTTTGCGAGGCACACCAGGCTTCGAAGCGTACCCAGGAGTAGTGGGGTCACCAGGGAACTGACCTGCACACGTGAAGTTAATAACTTGTGCGGAACAAGCACATGGGAGACTTACTCAGGTATTGAACACTGCCTCTCTGCACAGAGCTTGGGTTTCTGGCAGGTCCGTCGGGGTATGGCTTATAACCATTTACTTCTGTGACAAGACCATCGTCACCAGGATCGCTGTAGATGACTGTTCCTACCATACCGAGCTCTTGAGCTCTCTTGACCTTGAGACCTCTGAAGATAGCACCATATCTCACGAGGGCGATCTTGCCCTTCAGTTCAACACCTGCCGCAAGCAGATTCTCGAAGTCGATGAAGGTACCATAGTTGCAGTAGACATATTGCGCAGTGACGTTGCCGCTAGCAGAATAGCCGTGGAAGGTAGGGATGCGGTCTTTCAGACCAGTTGTAGGATCCTCTTCTAGGACTTCTTCCTCGAGAGTTGCTTCGAAAGAAACCTCACCATCCTTCAGCAGAGCAAGTCTGTGATCCAGAGGATAGTTGATGTAGACTTCGTATGGCACAACCTCACTCTTGACACCAAATTCTTCCCATCTGTCCTTGGTCCAGACAGCTTGACTGAGGTTCTGTCCAGCAAGATGGGGGCCGGCCGTGTAGTACTGGGACCACTCTTTGGCCTTGTTCGGATCGGGTGTGGTTGAGAGGATGTCTTTGAGGTCTGAGTAACTCAGTCCGTTTCCAGCAGGCCAGTCCGAGTGGGGTGGTAGAACAGAGCCGGACAGGCTGTCCCATGGCACGACGTGATCTTGTTTGTCGTCTCCGAACACGTCACTCTGACCAAATACGAAGGATATAAAGGCGAGCGCGAGCGTGGTAAGCGGTAGGACGACCAGGGCTATGGTGCAAAAGCGGCGAAGCTGTGCTGTTTCAGCGACCCGTCTTTGCTTGTATCCATCCTCGCTGAGGATTCATGGACCTAAGCCCACGAACAAACTCACTGTATGGTTTCCATATCGAGCACGATGAGGTCGTACACCAACAACCTGGATGAGCGGGGTCTGCTCGTCATTCGAGGACATGTTTCGAGCTGTCTTCTTCTCTCTCATCTCTTTCATTATGAACACATTGGCTCTAAGGGAGACACGGGTCGCAAGGAGAATATGAACGTAAAGAAGATATTTGATACGCGATGGCGGAATTGGCAGCCATCTTTACGACGACTCCACTTCTGCTCACAGATCTGAGATAGGGCGTTCGCGCGACCGACGACCTTCCCACTTGAGCTTCGATTCGGCCGATCTATGTCATCGGTCTTGGCGTCTCCGCAGGTGTCCGTTGCGATTTCTCGGACTTCGCTGCGGTTCGTCTCTGCTGCGAACCACCGAACGACAGATGTCGCGGATACGCCAAGAATACCTCTTGACACGGTGGATATGTTAAGCTTTTCAAGACCATCCGCATATTTTCCATAGCTTTTTCTGAAATGAAAGAGAATTCCAACTATCTCTGCCTGCCCATGAAAATCATGCTGAACGCTGAGGATAACATTGGAACAAGTCTGAGTAACTACTCACAGACTTTGTGAAAGCTGGGTCTTGAGGGGCGTTTTGAGGTCGAATTCTTGCTTGGCTTTAGAGCAGTTTACCCAACTGCTTTCTGCCAAAGACAAATCTGCTGATATCCGGATGTCGAGAATATCACGGCATCGACCATGAAGAACTGTCTGTACGTCCAGGTCGCTGGAGGATTTCAGCTTGGTTTTCCGAAATTTGATTGCAAAGGTCTCCATGCTTGAGTGGCGACCAAATGCTGAGCTCTGGAAAGTAGGTCGTCTGACACACCACGTCTCTGAATCTCCTGAGCCATGTTTTGCGCCTGCTCCCGGTCGTCCATCGAGTTGAGTAAATAAATCAGCGCTTGAAGGGTGCGATTCTCGTCCTGGAGCTTGCGCATCTCGGCCTCAAGGTTACGCTGATGGTTCAACAGCTCAATTTCCCTGTTGGGCGTTTGTGCTGTTGGAAATGAACCTGAGCTATGTGGGCCAGTAGTGTTTGGTGGAGTTGGTCCAGCAGAGGAACCATCTGATTCTGGAGCTGGGTTCAGTAGGAGTCGCATTGGAACTCCGCCTGAATTATTGTTAGAAGACGAGAGCGCTGGTTCAGATGCTGAATCCCGAACCCCACGCCCAGAGTGGAAGGGAGACTTTTTCAATACTTCTATCTCCTCTTCTAGCCTCTTGATGCTAGAAAGTTGTTGCTCAATCTTCTGCTTGTAGGCAGCAACCCGAGACTGATTGGGCTCGAGATCCTAAAGTCGAGGTATGATTAGCGTGTTTTGACTAGATTAGATGGCAAAAACACCACGTCCTTGGTGGACATATGCGCTCCGCTCTATAAGAGGCCGCAGGAGTTTGTGCCTTGGGACTTGACTGACATATGTGCAAACTTCAATACCGCGCTTCGTGCAGTTTGAACAAGCAGGCTTCTTGCCATCACACTACTCAATCAGGTCAATAAGAGCTCGGACCAACGGATCTGGCGGAGATGAGGCCGACCTTTGTTTTACGTCTCCTACAGTCCTGGCAAGCAACACTGGCTAACGGCGCTCGCTTTCGTGGAGGAGCTGTGGATCGTGACGGGCTCGAAATTGATTCCCCAGCGGAGTCGCCTATCTGGAGGGCCGCATTCGGAAATTGAGACTCCGAAGCAGAAGCAGATGAAAGCTCTTCCTGATTAGACACCTTGCCCAACCGCTATCCACCTCTTCTATCCACCTCAGACTTACCGTATCCGGCAAGTGGAGCTCCTCAGCTGGATAGCTATTATCCAGA
>SWBJ01000169.1:0-102134 GCA_024195555.1 Aureobasidium sp. EXF-12298
GACGAGGAAGAGATGACCAAGGAGCAGAAGAAGGCAGCAAAGGCAGCAAAGAAGGCCGCAAAGGAGGCAAAGAAGGCTGAAAAGGAAGCCAAGAAGGCCGCCGAAGCAGTTGGCAAATCGTCCAAGAAGAGAAAGGCCGACGAGGACGAGGACAAGACAGAAAAGAAGAAGAAGAAGAAGAGCAAGGACTAGATCGCTAGTCTCGTCTCCTCTCTTGTTCTCTTTTCTGTTGCCATTTATGTTTGCATGTGGGCGCCATCATCATGGTCGGAGTACCGGAGTCGCTGGTCGTGGGGTCTAAAAGAGCGGTTTCTTGAATTTGTTCCTGTCCAAAAGGCTTTTTGGTTTCTTTCTTTCGTACGAGACTGGCGGAGGCGTTTCTACATATTACTTGATCGAACCGATAACCTCTGTACAAGCTGTATCATTATGCTCCCTGCAAATGGTACGAACGATGTTTATTCTTCATATTGTTTCTTCTTTTCTCTTCTCTATCGCGTGATCGAGATGACGAGAGATTGATGATTGCCCAGGCTCGAGCTTGTCGGGCGCTCCTTCTGTGATACGCTGCACGACCCAGAGTAATAAATCTCATGCTGCTCTGACACGCAGCTTCGGAAGACTGCGTTCGCGGGAGCAAGAAGCGAAACTCTGTCGCACTTCCGGATCATCTGTCAACAAACTCTCCGATGCCATGAGCTCTACATGTTCTCGCCGCTCAGGGGCTGAGTTTTGCTAGCTGGTTCTGGGTAGGACCATATTCCTCACTGTGACGACTCTCCAGGTACGCGTCGGTGGAGATGCACTTACGACAAAGGACTGGTTACCACTACGACACACTTCCTGGACTGGTAATCTGCTAGCTATCATCGCAAATCATTCCACGGCACGAACTCATCCGCAAAAGTGTTCATCATCCGTACAACTTGGGCTTGAGTCGATGACTGACCGCACGCCCACCGCCGTCTCACCCGTGACACGCAACCTATTCCCCCTTTGGTTCTGGAATCAGCAGAAAACGTGGGCAGTAAGCCTATTGTAACACGACATGTATCCCCTTCTGTCCTTCGGCGTCACGGCTCGCACACAACATTTCAAATCTTACGGTCATTCCTTCGTAATCCTGACTTCGGGTTCCTGATTTGACTGTTATTTCTAGCGAGATAACCTTGGCAATATTTCCTGGGACAACTGTCACCTTGAGGCACACCTGTCGGATGACTTGTTCTCAGCGATCGCCGTCGCTGGCTGGATCAGTGGCATGGTGGCGTCAGCCTCCCATCTCTTTGGTGAACCCTGCAGATAGGCGCCTGTTTTCTTCTGGGTACGACATGGGTGGCTACACAACCTCGACGGATTCACACATGTACAGAGTAGTGTCTGGTATCTCGCAGGGCAACACCGTCCGTCTAAACATTCAATACCGTTATTGAAGTCTTACTCCCCTCTCGCCACGATGCCACCAAACCAGTACACAGTTTTCGAACACCCACGCTTTCTGAAGCTTGATTTGATCACTCGAACCTCATTCCTTCTGGAAGAAGCTAGGACGTTTTGTATCGACGAGATTCCTGATCAATCGCTTTCGACACATCGCGACCGGGAAACCCTCGCATCTGTCAGAGACACTACTCTTCTTGTTTACTTGACCATCTCGCTCGAATCCGGTGTCAAGATTATGTACTTACAATGGGAACCATAAGTTATGCTCAAGTCCCCCCGACGGCGGCAACTATCGCTCTCAACGCCTACATATACGGCTACGGTGGCCATTCTTTGGTCACTCCGCATGCAGCTCTCAAGCAACTATGGTGGACGGAAGATCGTATCGATAGCAAAGTCACAAGGAAGTTCGTGGTATCACAAATCAAAGGAGAAGAGAGAGACTTTTTGGACAAACCTCTTGCGTTCGGCGAAGGCTTGACAGACGACACCTACATGGAGTGGATCCTGGGACGAGCAAGGCGACTGTTCCTCATCTTGGCGGAGATTGGGAAGCCAGAGCAGATCTTCGGTCTCATAGACGACTCCCTGGACGATGATGACCTGCCGTTCTCTCTTGGAAGCATTGCCGACATGGATCTTTGTGTTGAGCCAGATGAACGCCTGAATCGAAAGTTCTACGCTACTCAGTTCCTGTACCTCCTGCGCCAACTAGGTCCGAGAGGCCACATCAATTATGGGCCTCAAGAGCATATACCTATGGAGTATGTCCACAAGATACCGCCAGCAGTATCGCTTCAGAGTTGGGATAGAGTACATTTCCCGAAAGACCACGAGCAAGTGTTTATCAGACGCAAGTTCACATTTGGTGCAGGCGATGACAAAGACGATCTGAGAGAAATGTATATGCAAGATCTTGCAGAAGCGAAACAGCTAGCGCATCCGCATATTGCTCGGATCTGGGCATCTTATACCGCTGGAGATGCTGGCTTCATCCTCTCTGATTTTGTGCCAGAGCACACACTGGCATCGTTCATTGCTCATCGAACACCGTACCAGTTTATGCGTGTACCTCAAGGCGAAAGGCCTGTCATCCTGCTCGAATGGATGCATTGCCTTGTCGATGCACTCGCTATGCTGCATCACCGAGGTGTCCAGCACGGTGCCATACGACCGTCTAATATCCTCATAGATCATGACAATTGTATCGCATTCTCTGACATAGGTGTCCTGCGGACGTTCCAGCGCGGTAAGCAATCTGTCAAGAACGAGGCCTCAGGTTACTCCGCTCCCGAGACTCATGTGGACGAGAAGGTGCGCGGCGTCCACTTTGCCGATTCGTTGAGTAGTTCAATCGGCATCAAACGAAGCTCCGATGACAGTATCTTGAGTGGCACTTCATTATCCTCTTCAAGTCCTCCAAAGATCTCGAATCCGATACTCATTCACAGCTCCAGTCCCATGGTGGACAGCCCGATGAACAGCTTCAGTCAATCTTCGTCACCAGTTCCAATACCACTATTCCGCAACTTTAGTAGGCATTTGCCGCCACCACCAACGTTCGCCTCGGCGGGTTCATGGTCTTCATCCTCGTGCCGAGCCCGACGTCTGTTCCGCAAGTCGAATAGTCCTCCAGCATCGCCAAGCGGTTCACCCCCTGATGCGAACCATAAATCCTTCTCTTTCAACGGTATTGGACCGTCGCATCCAATCTCCGTCACAACAGACAGAAGGCCGTCCTGGGCTTCTTGGGGTACGACATCATGCCCTACTTCTAGCACTTCCAATCCATCTAGTCTACTCTCCGAACTCTTGAATGAACCCATAAATCTCCCCAAGCCTCTTGTCATACGCAAGACTTCATCACAGAGGTCGCTTAACGGCGACCCCACAACGATAGCGGCACGCCAGGACACGGGATTGGAAAGTGATGTCTTCTCTTTGGGTTGCGTATACCTTGACCTTGTCACCTACATCGTCAAAGGCAAACTCTCCGATCTGCAAAAGTTCCGAGCTCAAGCAAAGGCTCCATTACCAACTGATACATCCACTTTACATACTTGGCTTGCTCATCTGGCTTCGGATGCCATCAGACTCTCGCCGACTGTTCCAGTACTATCGGCTCTGGTACCCATTTTAGGCGTAGTCAGAGACATGCTGCTGCCAGATCACAGCCATCGTCCCACCGCCTTTGCCATCCGCGAACGCATAGCTGCTGCGCTGGAACAGGCTGATCTACACTCTCTGTGCTGTAAAGACCGCAACTGGGACCCAGAGCTGGCATCTCAACAACGTCCTCGCCTTTCCACTAGACGGCCCCCTAAAGCCCCTGGAAAAGAGTCTACGGATACTAGCTTAGGTTCAGTGATGACCGACAGCAGCGCCGATTGTGGTGATGAGTCTGCAGCAGACGGCCCTAGTGTGACTATGATGAGGAGGAGCTTGAGTGTTGGCAGCGGAGTTCTGGAGAAGAACGGGGGCAGTAAAATGAAGAAATTGGGACTGGGTTGGATGAGAAAACCTCATGCCAAGGGGTTCTGAGTAAGCGGTGGATGAAAGTAATGTTTGTTCACGATTTTCACGTCTCTTTTTCTGTTTATGACTTTTGGCGTTTAGGGGTTCTTAGATCTTGCAAGGGGAAGTAACGAGAACTCAATGATGAAAACGTACCCATGATTCATGATAAACGTTTTCATTGCCAGTACTCGAATGTGCTCGAGGACTGGCATGGAGGAAAGTAAACCAACAAACCACAAATCCAAAAGGACGCCTTGGGTAAGAACCAACGGAAAACACGAAACCTGGGTATTAAATATAGGAGAAAGTCGTAAAGCTCTAATGAGAAAAGAAAAATGCCCGAAACAATAAACGCCATGATGGAAATCCCCCAATGCCTTCTCCTCCAAATATCTTTATCTTTTGCCCAGCCTTAGTACACACTACCTTGAATGCTTTTGTCGTGAATCTCTTGCTTCTGCAGCTCTTCGATAATCTCGCTGGGTTCGTGCATCCTGACACTGTTTTCGTCGTGATCATCATGCTCATCATCGCCATCAGCGTTTTCGTCATTGTATCCATCACCCAGAGCATCGGCGTGAGCTCCACTTCCCATTCCACTCTCGCGGCCCCAGGTCTCGAGATCTTGGGCAGTAGGTCTGCGTTTTGAGGACGAGACGGCAGAGGGGTTGTTGGGATTTGCGTCGGAGAGATTGCGGTGGTGGTGTAGTTGGATGCGAGCGAAGTAGTCGTTTTCGGCGCCTGAGACGTCTGAGAGACCTTCGGCTGGAGTGGCCATACCTGAGAGCGAGCCACCGCCGTCGCGGCCGTGAAGGAAGCTTGGGCGAGTGGGGAGGCGGAAGGAGATGGGAGAGTTGGGCTCGGTGGTGCTTGCTGTGCTGGAAGCCTTGAGGGGAGTTGAGGATACGGAGACTTGCTCTGTGGCGATGAGGTGGTCTTCTTGCTCTTGGTCGGGGACCTTTGCAGTCGCTTCGTCTTGCTTCTTGATGCGACGAGGGTACTTTGAATGTTGATGTGTGCAGCCACCGACGCAACCACCCCATTTGCGAGCAGGGATGGCAGGAGAAGCGACTTGCGAGGCTGTGACTTGGTGGTTGTGTTGTGGTATGGCCCGTCTCTTATACTCTGACCATGTCCGCATCTGGTTTTGCAGGACGTACTTGCCACTGTCGAGATTCTTCTTCATGATGACAAACTCGCAGTGGTTGACATTGCGGAGGTCTTCAAAGTACTCGACCGACCAGTGGTACCACTTCATCAGAAAAACTCTTGTCATCAGACCGTGCGTGACGAGCACACAGACGGAAGGGAAGTCGTCGTCGCTGAAGTTACGCCACAGGCTCTCGTTGAAGCCACTGACACGGTCGTAGGCATCGGCGGCGCTCTCGCCGTTGGGGATACGGTAGAAGAAGTGACCATAGTCAGCACGCTCTTGCCACATGCGTTCCATCTCGGAGCTGCATGGCTGGAAGTTTCCAAAGTCTTGTTCTCTCAGTCGCGGCTCTTCAAAGACCTTGATGGTGTGGCGGGGAAATGGCGAGGGTCCTTCTTCTTCGCTTTCGGACGTCAAGGATGACAGTATGCCTTCGGTGGTCTCGCGGGTACGGCGGTAGGGAGAGGTGAAGAATTGGATCGTGTCGTCTGGTTTGAGCATGCCCCGTAGTCGTCGGCCTGCTTCCTCTGCCTGTAGCTTTGTGAGTATTTGTGCATTCAGTCCCACAGCTGGTAGAGGTATTTACCTGCTTCCTGCCCTCTTCTGTAAGCTTGACGCGATGATCGGGAATCATCTGGTGGATGTCGCGATTCTTGTTTCCTTCGCTCTGCGCATGGCGAATCACAATGATCATCTGCAACCAGTCAGCCACCCGCTCGTTGACGTCGCATTCCGCTCTGCACCTACTCGTGGTTTACCCATCTTGATGTATTGGTGATGAGTATGGTATAGTCAGTCACAGACGGCGAGCTATATGGCTGGCCTTTGTATCATGTGCTGGTGTTGATTGTCCGGATAAGGATGAATGTTTATTGCCGCATGACGTTTGGGCGGTGAGGCGAAATCAGGTCAAAGACATCCATGTCTTTCTATTGGCTGCATCGCTCCTTCTTCGTCAACACATCTCAAACCACCACTCTGCATCAGTATGGCCACCATAGATCACATAACACTGCCTGTCTCGTCGCGCATTTATCATGCATGTCTCGTCGAAGACCAGGTCAATTCATGACATCCATCTCTGTCCTAAGCCACGATCCCGCCGATACTTGCGTTGCTAGGTGACTTGACTCACAGGCAATGACCTGAACTCCAAGTACAACCTGAGTCGTTCTCGTGCACTCATTTCACTCATTTCACCCACCTGTGTAGCTCGTCGTGTCTATGTTGAGACACAATGGAGGCTTTCCTATACCAATATCACTACACGAGCGCGAACTGTTCATGCTCCAGCATGTCTTCAATACGATTCACAATTTGTACGCCTCTGGACTTACCGACCAAGCTCTGTCTAGTCTTTGAACTTGAGTGTTTCGGATGACTTCTGAGTGTCATGGTCCGCCAAGCTATAGTCCGTGTGGACTTGATCAACAGGTACGCGCGGTGAACGATCAGGGCAGACTTCTGCCGAGGTCATGACCACAGATCACAAGGTGCCGCCTTTTCATTCTTCAAGCGACACGCATAAGAACCACCTTCTCGAATGATAGGTTGCCTCTGCTTCCGACTTCCCGATTCAACCAATCAGCGTGTTAGAGCATAAAGCGTGCTTCGCTAAGCAAAACCAAAGCTTGCTGAAGCTTGACCTTGCCAACCCACGTGTGTACTTCCTCATTACACAAGTCGACTACCACTGGAAGCATGTTTGTTTGCACACACTTTAAATTCATGCAAGAGGTATTTGTTGTACAGATGCCGTAAGGCATAGACTATCCCAGAGAGGTAGGTGACAGTGGTATGATCTCAACTCCTGCACTACATAATGCGTTGTGATTGCCCCTTACCATGAGGGTTGTGTCTTCGGCCAGCCTACGCGACCTCACTCATATATACTGGTGAAGATCAGTCGACATGGCACCTACTTCGTTCTATCTCCAGGCTCTACCCCTTTTGTCCAGCCTTGTACTTGCAGCAGATTACCCTGGCATTCCTAAAGACCTGACTACTCCTGTGCAACAACGCATCGCCTTCAAGGGTCCAAACGGTACATTTGATGTCCTAAGTGGCATGCCAAACGATATCGTGCTAATATGACTTAAGCCATCTCTGTCGGCTGGAACACCTACCAGAAGCTGAGCCAAGGCTGCGTTCAGTATGGCAAGTCTGCAACCAGCTTGACTTCTCAAGCATGCTCTACCCAGTCTTTGACCTATGGCACCTCCCGCACTTGGGCCAATTCGGTAACACTTTCTGGACTTGATGCTGCAACCACGTACTACTACAAGATTGTTTCTACCAACTCGACTGTCAACCATTTCATGACTGCTCGTACTCCCGGAGACAAGACTAGCTTCAACGTGGATGTTGTCATTGACGTAAGATCTTTCCACTAAATCTGCAGCCTCATGAGTCTTGCACTGACATTTTCGATCGTCAGCTCGGGGTCTATGGTGCAGATGGGTACACTACTTCTCGCAAGCGCGACATTCCCTATGTTGAGCCTGCACTGAACCACACTACTATTGCTGCACTCGCCCGCACTATTGACAACTACGATTTTGTGTTGCACCCTGGAGACTTTGCATACGCTGACGATTGGTACTTGACACCAAAAAACGTCCTCGACGGCAAGAATTCCTACGCCGCCATTCTCGAAAACTTCTTTGATCAATTGGCCCCAATCGCAGGTAGAAAGCCTTACATGGCATCCCCTGGCAACCATGAAGCTGCATGCACTGAGATCCCTTACACCACTGGTTTGTGCCCTGAAGGTCAGAAGAACTTCACAGACTTCATGACTAGATTCAATGGACTCATGCCAACTTCTTTTCCATCTCAATCCAGAAATGCAACTGCTCAGGCATCAGCAAAGAAAGCTCAAGGATTGGCCAACCCACCTTTCTGGTACTCGTTCGAGTATGGCATGGCCCATATCGTGATGGTCGACACCGAAACCGACTTCCCCTCCGCACCGGATGGACAAGGCGGCAGTGCCGGACTCGGCGCTGGTCCCTTTGGCAGCACCCCAACCCAACAACTTCAGTTCCTCGACGCCGACCTGGCCTCCGTTGACCGCACTGTCACTCCTTGGGTCATCGTCGCCGGTCACCGTCCCTGGTACTCCACTGGCGACTCCAAAAACATCTGTGGCCCTTGCCAGACAGCCTTCGAGCCTCTCTTCTACAAATACGGCGTTGACCTCGGAGTCTTTGGCCACGTCCACAATTCCCAACGCTTCAATCCTGTATACAACAATGTCGCTGATGCAGCAGGCCTCAACAACCCTAAAGCTCCTGCTTACATCATTGCAGGAGGAGCAGGCAATATTGAGGGTTTGAGTGCTGTAGGCGCCAACTACTCGACCAATGTGTTTGCTTATGGTGATGAGTTCAGCTATGCGTCGCTAAAGTTCAAGGATGCGAACAATTTGCAGATCGACTTCATGAGAAGTGATACTGGGGAGGTGTTGGACTCGAGTGTGCTTTACAAGCAGCATAATGTAGCTTTTGTCAGGAATTGAGCGACGGTGTTGAGCGAAAGATGACAGCGGTGGCAGAGACCGTGAGGATGGACCGGAGGAGATGAGGAGTATATGATCTGTGGCTTCTCTGTTCGACTCCCCTCAAATGTAGAAGGCACGAATGTCTCGTCTCAATATCCATATATTTCCTTTGCCCTCGCAGCACTATCGTCATCATACATCAAAGTCGACAACATAGAATGCGCATCCTTCTGCTTAAAAAAGAACTTATCAAGAGGAAATTCTCTAGTCTTATCCTTATCATCACCATCTCCATCCTCTTCACTCTCATCCTCGCCTTCATCATCCACATAAACAAAAAGCAGACCCCTATCCTCAAGTGTTTCCGCCGTAACGACAATAAATGCAGTTGGATACCATCCCAAATCCAACGCGCCATATTTATCCTCATCTTGACCCGGCGTTACTTTCTCTAGAGCCGCATGAGTCTCGAGAATATCGGCAAGGCTGTTATGCAATGGAGATGGAGCTACGCAACCGAGATGGGAGCCTTGGAACCCTTGCTCTTCATACCATTCTGCATCGAGAGCTGCTGCGATATCTTTCAAGCGCTGTTCGCTGGTTTCGATGATGGAGTATAGTGCAAATGATGAGTCACCCCAGGCATACTTGCCATAGCCCGATAGGCGGGGGAATGTAGGGGGTAATGTCAAGTCTGGCGAAGGTGACATCGTTTTGTTAGAGCGTGGACACGATAGAATTTGCTGTCTGGGGATCGAAGTTTGAGACAGACGTGAGTATTGGGTAGATGGGTTGATGAAGCTGTAGGCAGCAAGAGGGAAAGCACCCAATTGATATTTGACAGAGCACTCTGACGTACCATTACGGGAAAATTGGAAGCTAATCGTTCCTGCGAGCATTTTGAAAACAAGAGATCACAGCTACTCCGGGTACTAGATCATGTCGGACGCATATGTAGACGACATGATTGACTGGTACCAGCGAGTCCATGTTCCAACTTGTACTCGCTGCGAAGTGGAAGAATAAAACATCGAATTCTGAGGCACGTTCCTGGTGGGGAAAACAAAAAGGAACAGCAAGAGTGTCAATGACAATGATGTATTTAATCTAATTCGTACAGAAGGTATTTCCCTATTCTAATAAACAATGCAAAAGCCCGGTATCATAAATGCATCGAAAAAAACAAGCAGCCAAACTTTTCGTCTGGCGTAAGCTCAAGAAGTTAAAGAAAAGATTGAAGCACACAACTTCATACAGTCTAACGGCTTATAGGCCATCGAACATCAGAGCAAACAGGCTGCTTAGATAAGGGCAGCAAGACCGAGAAGGGCAAGACCGAAGTTGGTAGCCTGGCCAGCAACAGCGGCGCCGGAAGAGGTTGCGGCAGCCGAGCTGGAGGCAGACGAAGCAGACTTGGAGGCAGAAGAGGCAGCAGACGAAGCGGACTTCGAGGCCGAAGAGGCAGACTTGGAAGCGGAAGATGCGGCTGAAGAAGCAGAGCTGGACATGCTAGAAGCAGCTGAAGATCCCGAGGAAGAAGCAGAAGAAGCTGCTGAAGACATGCTAGAGCTGGCGCTGCTTGCGGCAGAAGAGGCGGCTGCGGCGCTGGATGTCAGACTCGATGAAACAGAAGAAGCCGAAGAAGCAGCGGCCGAAGAGGCAGAGGAAGAAGCAGAAGAAGACTGCGAGGATGAAAGGGAAGAGGAAGTAGAAGATGACTGCAAGGCAGACGACTGCGAAACAGAGGACTGAGAAGCAGAAGCTGCGGCTGCAGATGATGCTGCTACAAGAAGAGAATGGCTCGTCACTACCGAGTCTGGGAAATGGAGAGATCACAAGAAATTCATAGACTTACAGCTTCCGAGGATGGTAGATCCAGATTGGATGGCAGTGGCAGAAACACCGCTAGCAGTGGAAGTACCCTGGCCGTCGCAGTTGGCACCGTTAGGACAGCAGCGGTTTGCGCTGGCGCAGTAGTTGCCAGTAGCGCAGACCTGACCCTGCTCACCACAGCAGGTGTAGGCAGTGGGGTCGTAGCATCCAGAACCGCAGACTGACTCTCCATTGGAGCAGACGGTACCAGTTGACTGACGAGCGAAGAGAGCAGGAGTGGAGTTAGCGGCCATGGCGGCGGTGGCAGAAGCCAGGACAAAGATAGCGGAGAATCTCATAATTGCGGTTGGATTTGTTGTTTGTGAGGTGAGAAAGATTGAATTGGATTGATTGAATTGACGGTTGAGAGGAGGAAAGAGAAAGAGAAAAGGACCTATGTACGAGGAATAGCCCCAAGTAATATATACTTATCACGCAGCGATGATCAGAGATGTCAGCCTTTCGGGAGTGCCTGCATGATTTACCCCCAGCAACCAGCCATTTCCCTCTCGGTCGCCTCAATTTCTATTCCTGTCAGGGTCTCGCAAGCAAAAGCTGGCCAAGACTCCTGTGCTAGCGTGTTGACAGTGTTGTTGAAAAGCATGAGCATGCTCGGGCGCGGGCAGAAAGCACCAGAAAAATCCTGGTGGTGGTGTGCAGTGGAGCCCCTAAAAAGTACGAGCCTTCCCGAGCACGAGACAGGGGCCTAAGAAAAGAACCACAACGTCATATGCTTGCGACAACTCCTTGGAAGCTTGCGAAACAACAGGAAGATACGTAGATACTGTATAGTGCGGTAGACTCTGGTCTTTGTGAGAAAGAGATTGCATATCAAGATAACGAAAAGCACAATTGGATCGACGTCAATCGTGTGGAGGATGAACAGACAAAAAGAAACGTAGAACATCCTGGCAAACCCACACGGTTTCAGAAGTTCGTGGTGCAAAACAACAGAAAATTGATCGACTGTGTTCCTGAATCCTGCTTGCCGATCCACCGTGTCTGTTGCACAGCCCTGTGCCTGCCAAATTCTCTTGTTCCTGGAAAATCCTCCAACTTTTTTCTTAGGGTTCGCGGAAGTGGCGGCCTGCGGGCAAGCCTTCCTGCACAAGTCAACCGGGTATCCCCGCCGAGTCTTGATGTTTTGTTTGATCGCCACGGCCCCCAAAAATTTATGGAGAGGTCGAACAAATTGGATATGAGTCACTTGAACACAACATTGATCATGTACGGAGACGTATGATGTGATGCGATGTTTGGGAGATTAGAAAAAGATTGTATTTTACAACTTCACCATATCGACAAGTCCAGTTCTATATACAAAACATATTTTGGAGAAACAAATCGAGCGAAAGATTTGCTGCATCTAGTAGACCTCGAGAACGTATCTCTCCTCATCCTTGAGCTGGTCAATGACCTTGCGAGAGTCGACCTTCTTGCCGTTCTCCTTGGCCTCAACCTCAATGGCCTCCTCGAGGACATTGGTGACATCAGGCACGGGCCAGGTAGGACCACAGAGGTAGAAGGCACCCTCCTCACGGAGGTAAGCTTGGCGGATCTCCTTCAAGGTCTCGCGCATGCGATCCTGGATGTAGATCTTCTCAGGCTGATCACGGGAGAAGGCACAGCCCATGTGAGTGATAATGCCGGCGTCCTTGTAGGCCTCCCATTCCTCACCGTAGAGGTACTCCTCCTTCTGGTGACGGGAACCCATGTAAAGCATGACAGCACCAATGTCCATACCCTGCTCCTTCTGCCAGGCACGTTCCTGGACGAAGGCGCGGAAGGGAGCAAGACCCGTACCAAGACCGGCCATGATGATGGGGGCGGTTGACTTGTGGGGGAGCTTCATGACCGAGGGCTTGACGGAGACGGTGACAGTCTGACCAACCTCGAGAGCGTTGAGGTAGCGAGTAGCTTGACCAAAGCGATCACGACCCTTGGGGTCAACCCAGTTGACAGTGACGATACAGAGGGTGACAGTGTTGGGAGTGACTCTCTGCGAAGAAGCAATAGAGTACTCACGACGCTTCATGGGAGCAACAAGGCGGGCGATGTCGTGGAACGAAGGGTGGGCAGAGGGGAATTCGAGCAGAAGGTCAGCGTAAGTGACAGTATCGACCTCAGCACGACGCTTGAAGTCGACCTGGGCTTCCTGGTTACCACCGGTACCGAGCAAAAGAAGCTGGGTCTTCTCAGCCTCGTCCGAGGCATACTCGGCAAGAGCCTCGTAGAAGCGCTTGGGAGGACGTCCGAAGATGTCAACGTTCTGGAGAAGGGCCTGGTAAACAGTGCGGTTCTCGAGAACTTGGGCGTCGTCGCGAGAAGGAACCTCGACGACCTCCTCGGGGTTGAGACCGTACCACTTGATGAACTCCTCGACCTCGACCTTATCGTTCTCGGCGTGGATACCAAGAGCCTCACCAATAGCGTAGGTGAGACCAGTCTGACCGAGATCGAACTCGATGTGGAAGATGTTACGATCGTAGGTTCTAGGAGTGAGACGGCGACGCTCCTTGACGGTAACAACGGCGGTCTTGACACTGAGGTCGGGACGAAGAGCATTCTGGGTGCCATAGGCCTCCTTGAAGACGAGACCCTTGGCGACCTTCTCCCAGTCTCTGAGCAGGTAAGCCTCCTCAGGCTCCTCCTTGTCGAATTTGATGAAGCTGTTAATGTTCAAGTCCTCGGGCATGAGAGGGGGTTGGTTGGCCTCGGGATCAACAGTGAGCCAAGACTCGGGGATCTCGACCTTGCGGACGATCTCATCAAGTTCCTTGGAAAGAGCTTCAAGAGCATCGTTGCCACCTGCGAGCTTCTTGACACCAGTCTCGTAAAGATCGCTACGGGCAAGCTTGAGGAAAGCAAGCTGGACAAGGTAACTCTCAAGCTCGGGCTGCTCCTCAACCTTGGCAGAGGCGGCAGTGTCGAGAGCGAAGAGCTGGATCTTCTTGGAGGCCAGAGCCTTGCGAACCTCAGTGGAGAGGTGCTTCTCGATTTCATCGTCCTTAACGCCAGCAAGCTTGACGATAATGGTACCCTCGTCCTTGACAGACTTGAGAACATCGAAGCTCTTCAGCAGGTTGGAGTCGTTAACAATGGCAACGTCAGCAGAGCTGATGGAGTAGGCGGCTTCGATAGACTTGGTTGAGGTTCTGATATCAGTGCGAACGACACCGCCAGCAACGAGGTTGTCATGACCGCTACGGACACTGACGTTGAGCTTGGAGTCACCAGACAGAAGTTGGCCAACCATGATAGGAGCGGAAACAGCGTTGGAGCTGTCATTGTCCCAGAAGGTGTATTGTTGCACGTCACCAGTGGGAAGCTCGAAACGCTCTGCCTCGGTAGGGGCGTGGTCGATCTTCTGGCCAATCTGCTGCAAGAGTCCAGCAACCGAGGTGGGTGTCCAAACCTGCTCTCTGGCATACTTGATGTCAAAGACAGCGGGGGCCTTGTTCATGGTAGCAAAGCTGAGGGCTGCAAGAACGTCGGTGTAGAGACCAGAGTGCTGAGACTCATCGGTGACAGCGGACTGGTCAACGACTTGGCCGAGGACGGCAACGTTCTGAACCGAGGGAGCAAGAACCTCAAGGAACTCCTCCTCAACGAAGGGACGGTACACACGGACATTGACAACACCAATCTTGATACCCTTCTCGGAGAGAGCACGAGCAATCTGGGAGGCCAGAGAAGCCTCGACAGTACCAAAGACAACCAAGACGGACTCAGGCTCAGCGTGACCGGAGTACTCGAACAACTTGTAGTCAGTACCAAGCTCGTTATTGAAGGCCTTCATGAGACGGCTGACTCTGCCCTCGTTGTCGGAGTGCTTCTTCTCGGTGAGAGACGAATCGCCCAGGATGGCGTCGTAGGTCTTCTTGAGGCCAGACTTGTCGAGGACATCAATGATTCTGGTGGTCTCTCTGCCGACAGTGATGCCATCGTAAACGTGGATAGAAGGGACGATTGAGGCCATGAGGGTAGCGAAAAGAGACATGTGCTGCATCTCGTAGGCAGAGGCTGATGCAACCAGACCAAGACCAAGCTCCTCAGCGAGACGAAGGGCCGAGACGTAGTCGGTAACGAGACCAGTGGAAGAGTTGGCAGCATAGTCGACAGCAGCGACGTGGGCGACGGTGGGGTTGGCAACGTTGTAAAGGAGGGCCAATTGGTCGAGGGCGGGGCGCAAGTGGGCAAGAGAGCCAGAGGAGGCGACGATAGACTGAGGAATGTGACGCTTCTTCAGGTCAAAGTCCTTGGAGAACATGTATCCGAGAGCAATTGAACCAGCACCAGAGCGGGTCTCCATTGAAGCAAGACCGGTCTTGTAGCCGTGAACATTTTGCTCGCCGGCGCTTTCCCAGCTCTTTGCGGCGACATCAAGGTCGAAGGTTTCGGGCGAGTACGAGAAGATCTTGTCCGAGAGGGAGTATGCGACCTGCTGGACCAGAGTCTGAGCAGTCAAGTAGGTAGGACCGCTGACATCTCCCAGGGCGATGTTCTGGCCAAAGGGCAGACTGGACGATTGTTGCTCGGAAGCCATGATTCGTAATTTGTGGAGGGGTTAAAGATGAACTCGCTACAACAACAAAGCCGCTGCAAGAAATACAATCAAAAGGCCTGGCTTATTACGCAAGGCGACTCCCAAGAACAAATAGCGAGTGGAAAGGAGAATGGAAAGCGAATAACGACGAGAGGCGAACGACACGGCAAAAAGTCGACTCGTTGAACAATCGTTGGAGTCGACACTCTGCCGTTCCGTACAAAGCACGCCATCCGCTTACCCATCCGCAAGCCGATTGCGGAGGACATTGGATCCCCGGTCAGCATTGTTTCTCCGCATCTAATCTTATCAATCTCCATATGACTATTTTATAGTAAGTCAGTTGATTTGTGACCTGAACAGCGACCAGCTCGTATATAGACTTGTCCAAGGAAGACCTGTGATGCTACAAGATACCCACGGTCGCGTGTAGCTCTTAGAGAACGGTCGTCGGTCGGTTGCTGCACTGATGGTGAGAATCCGAGGCAGGGAGGCCATTAAACGCGGATGAGAACTCGCGCGAGACTCGCGACGGACGCACAGACATATTCGAGCAGACCCTTGGCCGCATGTGATCAGCGTGCTTTGTTTACTGCAGTGTTTGCTGTCAAGAAGAGGTCGTCAGTACATGGACTCGACCAGACAGAGCCAAGTCAAGAGCAAGACAGCATTCCGACCTGTCAATACTCTTACATCTAGATATACGCCGCACTCGACCATCGACAACGACAGCATCATCGGCGACACAAGCTCTCTATTCGATAACACGGATGGCAGCTTAGAATTCGACATCAACTACTTACAACCAACAACGACAACAGCAAAACGCACCATGGCGCGCGAGCGCCGTCCATCAGCAGAGCAGTCTGCTCGCCCTACTCAGCCTATTCAACCTGGTCCTGCTCAACATGGCTCGTCACAACAGGCGCCAGTCCAGCAGCAACCGACCACGGCTGCTTCCAAGCTCTCAACACAGCCAGAATTTGGCAAAGCCAGTCCTTTGCGTAACCCGCTGAGAGATCCGTATGCCAACGTCTTCAACACCAACCACCGCAGACCTGAGCAACACCGTCCTATTCCCCAACCACAATTCCGCCAGCCGCAAGCCCCAAGCAATGGAACTCAAGCTAGAACCTCGACCTTCTATCTGCCTGGTCAAAGACCTCAGCCTCCATCCCAGCCTCGTCCCGCGCAGACTGGCAACCCCCTTTACGGTAATGCCGCAAACTCGGCTGCTATCCGCATGCCCTCAAACCCCAGGTTGGGGGACATCCCTCCAGCACCTAGACCTGTCTTCTCTTCGTCGGTTGGACCGAGCAATGCATACAGGCCTTACAACGCTGCTCCCGCATCTAGACCGAGACCCATCGACCTCACAAACGCTGATGACGATGAAGACGGCTTAGACCCTGATGCCGCCCTGAGAGACGGAGGGTTTGGCGCTGCCGATCCCTATGCTTACGTCGACCCTAGCCAGACAAGCCACAACATCAAGGCCCTTCTCGAAGGCGCCTTCGACGATGATGGTGATAAGCCTAAGATGCGCCTGCGCAAGAGAGCCGCAAAGAAGCAACCACAGAAGGTCAAGGAGGAGAAGAAAATTTCTTCGCTTGAAGAAAAGCTTAGAAAGCTTGATATGGACGCCGTGAAGAATGAGCCTAAAGAGGAGGAACCCGACAACAAAGAAGACGAGGATGAGGACGAGGAAGATGGCACGGTCGAAGGCTTGAACATCAAACTTCTTCCCCATCAGGTTGAGGGTGTCTCGTGGATGATCGACAAGGAGATCGGAGAGCGCAAGAAGAACGGCGTCCTACCCAAGGGTGGTATTCTGGCTGACGACATGGGACTTGGAAAGACTGTTCAATCTGTCAGCTTGATCCTTCTCAACCCTCGTCCAGAGCTCGATGCTAAGCCACCACCCGAGAATCCAAAGCGCAAGATGCCTAGCAAGGAGGTAGGCAAGGGAACGCTTGTTGTGGCTCCTCTTGCTCTCATTCGCCAATGGGAAAGTGAGATTAAGACCAAGGTCGAGAAGAGTCATGCGCTGCGCGTCTTGGTTCATCACGGTCCATCAAGAACCAAGTTCGCCGCAGAACTCAAGAAGTACGACGTGGTCATCACAACTTACCAGATCCTTGCATCTGAGTTCGCCGGTTCTTCTGAGCATCCGGACGGCGCAAAGGTCGGCTGCTATGGCGTCCACTGGTACCGAGTCATTCTGGATGAGGCACATTCGATCAAGAACCGCAACGCAAAGTCAACACAAGCTACCTACGGCCTAAGAAGTTGGTACAGATGGTGTTTGACCGGCACACCCATGCAAAACAACCTCGATGAGTTACAGAGTTTGATCTGCTTCTTGCAAATCAAGCCGTACAACAATCTTGCTACCTGGAAGGAACAAATCACCATCCCAATGAAGAACGGCAAAGGCAATTACGCCATCAAACGCATTCAATATTTCCTCAAAGGATTCATGAAACGCCGAACCAAGGACATTCTCAAGGAAGACGGCGCCCTGAGCTTCGGCAACAAATCAAAGAACGGCGAGAAGAAGGGTACTGGAATGAAAATCGTTGAACGCAAGGTCGAAACTATCATCTGCGAGCTTGATCCGAAGGAACGCGACTTCTACGACCAACTTCAGGAGAGAGCGCAGAAACGTCTAGACGACATGATGGGTGGCGAGAAGACTGATTACATCGGAGCTCTCGTCCTGCTTCTGAGACTTCGTCAAGCCTGCAACCACCCCAAGCTCGTCTCCGGATCCATGGGCAAAGACAAGGACGCGTTATCTACAGGACAGCCTGCTCCCAGTCAGACACCGCGTAAAACTTCCGCCACTAGCAGCCAAGATAACGACATCGACGCACTTGCTGATATGTTCGGCGGTATGGGTGTTCAGGTCAAGGATTGCGATATTTGCAGTGTCAGATTACTTCCAGCAGAGGTGAAAGCCGGTGCTGTTCGCTGCAAAGAGTGCGAGGACATCGCCAAAGCCACACCAAAGAAGCTCGGCAGAAAGGTGAAGAAGGAGAAAAAGCACAAACCCAAGCCTGAGCGCAAGGCTGCTCCTACGGCGCCTCTCCGAAGAAACCGCAAGATCATCGTTGATAGTGATGACGAAGACGATGAGGGCGAGGGTGAATGGCTTGTCGACGCTTCTCAACAAAACACGCCTCATGTGGGTAGAGCTGGCGGCACAGATGATGAGGACGCAGAGGGCGGTGGCGAGACATTGGGATCCATCGACTCTACATCCGGAGACGAGGACTCTCAGTCGGGATCAGACGCCGAATCTGAGGAGGAAGAAGGCGATATCTCATACTCGGGCCCCACAGGTGTTGAGGCCGCTTCGACAAAGATTCGTCGCTTGTTGCGCATTCTGCATGCTGATACCCCCGAGCACAAAACGATCGTGTTCTCACAATTCACCAGTATGCTGGATCTGATCGAACCGCACTTGCAGAAGTCCGCAATCCGCTACGTTCGTTACGATGGTGGTATGCGCAACGATGCTCGCGAAGCTTCTCTCAACTCCCTTCGCAACGATCCTAAGACTCGCGTCCTCCTTTGTTCCCTCAAGTGCGGTTCCCTAGGACTGAACCTGACAGCTGCTTCGCGCGTGGTCTTGATTGAGCCTTTCTGGAACCCATTTGTTGAGGAACAAGCAATCGATCGTGTGCATCGTCTCAACCAGACAGTCGATGTACACGTCTACAAGCTGACAGTTGGCAACACGGTCGAAGAGCGCATCATCGAGCTTCAAGAAAAGAAGCGTGAGCTGGCAAAGGCAGCCATCGAAGGTGGTAAGGCCGTGGCCAAGCTTACCATGAAGGATATCATGAGTCTGTTCGGCCACAACCCTGGAGCTGTCGGCGGCCGCGAGAGCATTGGTAGTACCGATGAGAACAAGCCTTGGAACAGAAACACCAAGGTGCTGGCTCCGGAGCCCTCGAGGTCTAGCACCTCTTCCAGTGCTCGTCATTCGGGCTCTGGAGCCCTGAGATCGTCTCCCAGAGAATCACCTCCCGCACGTACTGACCGTCGCGGAGGGTATGAGAAGGACGTCAGAAGAATCAGAAACGAGGATCCTGTTTACGGTCGTCGCTGATTGTTGTTGATGTGACAACACTATTTCGTATTTCTTTTGCTTCGTTGTTTAAATTTTTAGGAGTACTCGGTCCTTGGTTTTGGGGCAAAGAAGGAACGTTGATGACCTTGGGCTCCAATGATGATGAAATTATACAATTCTCCTCTTCCCACTTGTAGAAATTGCGAATGTCAATATTGTTTGCAAGTAAAAGCGCATCCTCTTTTGTACTGTCTTCGAAAAAGAGGGAATCACCACTTGGTTCGAACCTACCGTGATGAGGTGCTCCTGCTTCTTGGTGGCTTGCCATCGTCGTAGGCTTGCAGCCACCTGGGCGCCAACCGTTCTTCATCGCAGCGCTTCGCGCGGTCTCCTGCACCTCTGTCCATGAAGTCCAGGCCGTTTCTCCAAAGTAACCACTCGTGATCTAAGTATATATCATTGCTGCATTCTGGACTCAAGCCGTATCCTTGTTTCAGATACTAATGCTACCATGCAGGTCCTGCGCTCAACCAGGATGGGTAGCCGCCGGCAGGGCGCGTGAGACAAAGATGCATTTACACTCAACCTGCCAGGCCGACCTTCTATTGTTTTTGAATCCCTTTGTCGTTGCCCAGGTGAACATGGTATGCTTGACTTGACAGTGTCTTGAGAAGTTCCAGCTATGAGAAGAAGGCGTGCTCTGGTTTCCTCCTCTTCGGCTCAACCTTGGTGGCAGAACTCGTCGGATTCACAAAGAGCAGCTGGGTCTGCGCCGACAGTATGTTTTGCGATTACAGTTAATGAGAGCGTGACTGAATTGAGTCTACAGAACCTTGTCACGTCTAGCAACAGTGGGACCGTACAACAATACACGACCATAATATTGACGCGAACGCGATATACCACCTACATATATTCGAACACACGCTCAAGTCAGTCTCAAGAGTCAACGGGAACAAGTCTGTCCTCGATGAGTAGCCAGTCAAGCAAAAGTTCCAGACATACCACATCTACATCGTCCTCCTGGTCACCATCTTTCATATATCAGCCTACTACGCTCTCCACAACTATCACGACGAGTGTCACGGCCCATTCCACAACCACTTTGAAGACGATTCTCTACGTGACAAGTACAGGTGCTTTCTCAACAGAGTCGGGTTCTTTGACGACACAGTTGACTTCTGCTACACAGGACACAACATCAGCAACCTCCACATCTGCTGCGACTTCATCGGCTGGTGCTGTCGGTAATGTTGGTGGAAGAGGACATGGTTCTCAGCTTGTGAGCCCGCCCGGAAGTTCAAAACAATCGGCAGCTGTAGCTGGGGGTATGACGGGTAGTCTGGCTGGAATCATGTTGATTGGACTGCTTTTCGTGATTTTGTTTCGAAGGAGGAAACGGCCACTACCGTACGGAGAGAAGAATGAGACTGCTGCAGAGCCTCGGATGTCGTCTTCCTCCCAAGCGTTGCCATCTACTGTCGCAGCGGTAGGAGCGATGCGACGTTCAGACAGAAGTGCCAATACGGCTCCTCAACAATCCAGATCCGATCGGCTACCTGTCATTGACCACAATCTCATCCACATGAATCTCGAACATTGGGACCGGCCTTTCGCCCACAATGATCCCCATCCTCGCGACGATGGCTCGCCTCTACGTCTGATGAACCCAGACCCAACACCCACCCCTCCTGTCGTGTTCAGGTCCTCTTCAACTTCCATATCTCCTGACACGGCACCAGACTATCCGCACCGCTTCCTCCAGAGACAACGCTCCGCGCTTACTGCAGCTCTGCTTTCTATCAAGCGTTCCTTCTCAAGTCAAGATGTGGTACCCAGACATGCGAGCGACGAATCCTACCTCCAACCCTCAGCGTATCCGTCAGCGCATCCATCAGCACACCCATCACCCCTACACATCCAAGATAAGAACAAACTCACCATGCCCTCCGAAGCAATCCTCGCAGGCATCACCGCATCTCGCCCAATCTCCTCACAATCAGCGATATCGAGCAATACGATCATCCGTCATCAAGTCCCCGACGATCCGTTCGTTACTTCCTCATCAGCAACGCCGAACTCACTACTGCCGAATTGTCTACAAGTCGGCAATGGGATCGCTCGTCGTGACTTCCTTGCCCCTCCACCACTTCGCACACGGATGCCAGTACAGTCGACCCCTACGCATCCTCAACATGGCACCGTGAGTCCATTGACCAGAAGTAATAGCGATTGCAGCACTAGATTCGAAAGTTTGTCGCCTACGAGGAGTGAGGTTTCTAGCGTAAGTGTACGAAGCGGACCTTTTGATCTTGCGACCGCTAGTGTTGTTGATATGGAGAGTGGAAGAGAGACACCGAACTTCAGGGGTCAGAGAGAACAAACGCCTAATTGGGAGGTTCATGTGTATCCTGGGACGTGAAGATTAAAGTCTGGTTCTGTTTGTAACTTTCTCTGTGAGTAAAGTTTGTATGTAATGTTGCATTCTGTGCCGGCTGGATCGGTCTACAATGAATCGTCTCTCGTGTACTTGCTGTTCCATTCTATGTTCTCGTGGCAGAAGTCGGTTTTCCAGGGAAGTTCGAGGAGGTGGCTCTGCGGAGCTTGCCATGAGACAGCAGACACCTTTTCTCGGAAATCTCAATTTGTCATTCTTTCGAGAAAGCCAGCAGGTAATGGTGGCTGGGATAAGAATAAATATGTTCGAGAGTCGAGCAGAGTTGCAAGGAACATAGCTCATGCTGGAGATGCCCAGTCTGTAAGATAGCCATGCCGAGCTCATCCTTCGTGCCATGTTGAGGTGTTATTTGCGAGATGCTCAATCCTCATCCAAAAACACAATGCCCTGTTCCTCAACCACCGGCCCCACCTCCTCATCCTCCCCATTCTTCCTCACAGCAACATTAGCCTTGAATTTCTTCTCTTCCTTCTTCCCACCATCTGCCCCGTCCTTTTGCTGAGCAGCATTAGGACCAAGTTTACTCTTCTCCTTCCTCTGTCTAGCTTTCTCCCTCTTCAACCTATTCTTCTCCGTCTTCTCTGCATCTTTTTTCTCTTGCTCGGCTTTCTTGGCCACAAACTCTGCATCTTTATCTTCTGTTTCTTTTTCTTCGTCCATTGCTCGTAGGCGCTCATACTCGCGTCGTCTGCTGGCTTTATACACGTGGAATTCTCCACTTCCCGCACCGGCGCTGGAGCCTTGGACATTGGCTACTATTTCTGGTGGTAGAGATGAGGAGGATTTTGAGGCGGAGGAAGGGATGTTGATGGGTTTGTCTGGGTTGGCGAAGAGGGCTTCGAGGTGGGCGGATTGTTTGCTTTTGGGCGAAAGGGCGCGTTTTTTTGTTGCTTGGCCGCTGCGTGGGTCGCGGTGGACGGGGATGGATTCGGGTATGTTTTCTGACATTGCGGACTGTGTTTCCTGAAGAATGTGATGTCCGTGTGATGAGGCGCAAAAGCTGTTTGTTGGTGCTGTGATGAATGAAAGTTAGAGGGCTTGGATTTGGCGAAGAAGGAAGCTGTGACGACCAAGTCGGGATGGAACCCTGTCCTTCACCGCGGAGCCTCAATCTATTCTTGTCTTCCACCTTGATGTTCACCGCACATGCTACGTCACCTATTTACCCGCTCACAAAACGATATTCATCTCTCACCGCTGGACTCAATAGCACGACAATGTTATAACACAAAAGTGGATTGCTCGGCAGAATCTAGGCTGTCCGTCCTTCAAGTAAACTCCCCTTGGGCAATCAGCCTCTCCATGTGGCTGTGAAAACAGTCCCAAATATACCACTCTTATCGTCCCTTCGTTGATGACCGGTTTGCCTTCCTTCCATGCATGATTAACGCCAATGACCTACCCACCAATATGAATATGGAATGTACTCCTCAAGAAGCAAAAAAACGAATGGCAAGAGCTAAAACAAGCTCAATCAACACCTGCTTCTGCGCCGCAAGCCCCAATCCTGATCCTGCAGTTCTCGTGCGAGCTGCATACTCTGCTCCTCTTCTTCCTCAATTATGCTTTTCTCCCTGATGATGTGCTCAAACTTTTTCGACTTTGCTGTACCTGGTGTTGCCGACAGACTATCACGCTTGCGCTTGATACTTCCAGGGGTCTTAAGCTCTGTAGTCTGCGCAGCCTGTGTTGGTGCGGGCGTCTTACTAAGAGACCGCTGCATACGGTTGATCGGTCTTTCGGTGCTGACATCAAAAGAGTGACGCTTAGTTTGAGGAGTCTGGGATTTCGTCAATGGTGGTGCCGGGGGCTGGTAGAGTGGTATGCGATCCAGACCTGTGATGGGTGCTACAGCGAGTGAAGTTGCCAGCTCCTCGAGTGGCAGGTCGGTATCTTTGACTTGTGGCAAGGATGAGTCCAAGGGTGGAACAACAGCCTCGGCAGCTGGCTGGGTTGGCGCGATGCTGACTTGGCCGTTTTCTACTGCACTGAAAGTCTTCGTCATCGCGCTATTACCGTCTTGATGGCGAGGTCCTGATGAGTCAGTGTTGTGAGGCTGAACGGGTCCACCTGACGAGCTCGGTCGATGTACAGTCTCGTTAACATCAATGGGCAAATTAGCATGCTCGAGGCCGTTCGCAACGTGAGCGCTCGGTTGGCTTTTGGCCAGCAAAGGGGACATGTCCACTCTGTGTCCTGCAGTCTGACTTGAAACAGACCCTTGTTGCTGCAGCGCGGGATGAAGCAGGCTGTCTCCGTTGGGCTGCGGTACGGTATAATCTCCATCATTGACGTATCTAGAGTCAAGGACTTCGTTTGCCAACTGCTCCAGCGACTGTGCGTTGTAAGGCCCATTTATGTCGGACTGTTGGTTATACGGACCGCCGTGGAGCATGACACCTCCACCTGTTGAAGTTGGGTCAGGATACATGTATGAAGCGTGCTGCCAGTGTGGGATATTGGCCTCGGGTGCATATGGGTACTGCTTGTACTGTTGAGGCGAGACCATATTGGGTTGGTAGCTGGACTCCATCGAGAACGGCATGACAGGAGCGGCTTGCGAGGTCCGGGCTTGCTTCGATTTCTTGATCGGACTTTCCATCTCTCCGCTGGTCCTTCTTTTTTTGTTGGAGACAACCGAACCACGAGGAACGGGAGTCTGTTCAGCCTTGACAGGGTCGACCTTGCCGTTTTCGTCATGGATGCAACGACGCTGCATACATATTAGCCACAGAATCAGAAATTATATAGGAGAAAATACGAACCTTGCTCTTCCGGCAGTCAAGACATGCCTTGCTTCTCCCACGCTTGCTGTTAGGGTCTGCTAGTAACGCGTTCCCAGGAATTGCAGCTGGGCCGACACCATCTGTTGAGGTCATCTGTGCCACTGGAGCTATGCCTGCCATCGGAATGTTGTGTCCGTTCTGCAGGCTCTGTAGACTCTGGGTGCTTTGCATGTTGTGCAAAGTTTGCATGTTTTGCTCAGTGGGTTGTAGAGACTGGCCAAAGGATGCAATTGGCATGATTTGCTCGGGCATCTTGACAGGACTCACGGTGTTGGCAGCAAAGAAGTCGCGAGAATCCCTTCTTTGATAGTCGAAAGGCGTAGCATCGGCGGCCCCATCGATAGAAGGAGTCGATTGGAACATCACACCTGGTTGTCCAAACGGTGTGCTCGTGGTGACAACGTCCTTGTGCTTACATTTGATCCGACGTTTTCGACATGCGTCGCATGCGACCCTCTTAGGGCCAAGGACCGAGGTTTTCGGCGTGCTCGTATGCTGGCCGCTAGGACCTGGCGTAGTCTGTGTTTGGGAAGCCGACACAGGAGGCATGGATGGCCTGGGTGACGTGGCGGCGGCGGCAGGCTCTGATTCTCTGGAAGCATTCTGACGAGCAGATCGCCTCTCCGGATCAACTCTGTTAGCCTCAAATGCTTCTTGCCTTTGCATAGCTTTCAAGGCTCGAGCACTCAGCTTCTTTGGAGCGGCACTCTCTTTGTCAGGAAGGTCCGCATCAGGATGAGCCCAGGCTGGTGGGTCCTCATTACCACGTTTCCATGCTACCCAGAGAGCAAATGTTCTGGCCAGCTCAAGAGGTTCACCACGCGACTTCGGTATCGATCTCATCACCTTCTTGCGTGTGTCTTCCGTCACACCTTCGATCCTGCCCAGTCCGATCATGACGGTACGGAATATGAAGTTTATCAGATCCGGCAGCCCGTCCAATTCAGCCTGAGAATAATATCGGCAGTTGTAACGGGCACTTCCCGGAGCGCAATTCGACAGGTCTCCGTGCTGACCAAACTCTTCCCAGACAGGCCTTTCACGAGCAAATCTTGCGCCGTTGTAGAACACTTGGGCGACTTCAGCGGGTAGAGGGTCTGTCTCGAGGTACTTGATGACAGTGTACCACATGACTTTCTGGAAATGTGGGTATCTGAACTTCTGAGGAGTCTTGATGGCCTTCTCAATGTCGACGATACGGAACTGGGTTGAGTAGTGCATACGGGTCAAGAAGTTGCCGCCGATGACCAAACTGTTCTCTGGCGTCCACACGGCGTGGATCCAACCAGAAGGAATCAACATGGTATCTCCAGCAGACAGGTCAACTCTGTAACATTCTTTGGTTGCGTCTGGCAACCAAGTGAAGTTTTGCTCGTGCGAGTTGTTCCAGTCTTCGTATTTTTTGAGGTGGCCAGGCTTTGGTGGGATGAAAAAGAATGTCTTCTTGCCACGCAGAATGTGATAGTATACCGACGAACCGCCAAAGTCGATATGAAAGTCCGTGAAGCTGTCGGCAACGGACATGAGGCAGTAAAACTGCACCTTTGGGTAGTTGCCTTTTAATGTTTCCTCTTCTGGCCAGACTGAATCTTGCAGGTCGATATCTCTCACCACCTTAGGTCTTCTTAGCAGTCTTCCGAGTTTGGTAGATGAAACCTCCAGACTGATAACGTTTCGGACAGCTTTCTCGCCATCGGCTTCGTAGTAGTCGGCCCACTTCGACAAATTCCATTTGCCCTCAGTGCCTTGGGTCTTGACGTCGATCACCTCAAGAGGTTCGTGGGGACCGACAAGTTCAGCAACATGCCTGACCGTCAGGTCGCGAGGCACAACCATATCGAGTCGGTCCTGTCCATCATCGGGCACGGTCTCGTATTCAAAGTCTTGTAGAAGAGCTTCTTCCTCTTCCATAACAGTAAAAGCGAATGCTGTCGTATCTTCTCCGTGGTCGCTCGATGGAACAGGGCGCTGGCGAGGGAGCTTGGGGTTGTACTCAGCAGGTATAACGACAGGCTCAGAGAAGGAAGCGCAAGTCTCGAAAAATTCACGAGTGACGAGCTCAGGGCGCACACGAGGGAACATCTCTGGGTCAAAAGTGAAAGAGCCATCCTTGATCGGTTGAATGTAGTGGTGTTCAGGATTGTCGTCAGACGTCTTGAGAATTCCTTGGTTCAGGCCAGCATAATCGACCGCTGCATGGGCGCGACTCGACTTCCTTACGAATGTTGTTGCGCCATGTTTGGGCTCACAGGCTTTGCAGAAGAACTTGCTGACATCTCTGACATCACGTTCATTCTTGAAGCCGGCGCAATCGAAATGAAACCACAATTGGCAGCCATTGCAGCTTATCCACTGATCCAGTTCCCCATGGCTGGACTCTCGGGTCAGTGCACAACTAGCACATACAGTCTCTTGGAACTCCTTGGAAGGCTTGCGTGGCGCTGCTACCGCCGGTTTTGTGGACGATTGCAGAATCTCATAGCGTAGACTTGGAGGAACTGTCATTCCCCGGATATCTTCTGAACGAGCTTGTAGTTGCTCTAAGGATGGCAATGACAAGTCCGTGTCCGATTTGCGTCTAGGTCTCTTCTCTTCTGCACTCGAATCGCTGCTATCAGCAACCGATTTTGCAGTCGAAGCTCGCGATCGACGAGCGGATGATCGAGGCTTGGTAGTCGTCGAGTTCTTGCTTCGCGGGCCACGAGGCTTGCCCTTGGGCCATCCACGACGTGGTCTCGCAGCCGGCGCGTCTGCGGGTTGCTGTGACTCTACTGAAGTTGCAGGTAGCTCGGTAGTGTCCATAGTAGGTAGTGCCAGTTGTGCAGTAGACTGCTCAGATGTCCTGCGCTCCTCTTCTGGTGGGGTATGCGTCTGTTGTGGTGCACGAACCCTTGTTGGCTCCGAGGCGATTGGCGCAGGTAACTGGAGGACCTCAGCACTTTGGCTGACCTCCTTGTCTGTGTCCATGCTCTTTTCGTCTTCATTCGTATCCTGAGGGGAGGGTAGAGAGGTCAATGCATTCTCGGAGGTCGCAGACGGAGCAACGACGGTAGCAGCGGGCTCGGGTATGAAGACGTGAGCGACATGGGTCGGTGCTGGGGTGTATGGATAAGCCTGGGGAGGAGGCGCCTGGGGCGCAGTGTAGAAGTTCGCATGGTTTGCTGGAGGACCGAGTGGAGCGTGACGCCGAGGTGGATCGGGAGGTGGAGGTTGTGAGGCAACTCGACCAGCGAAGTTCAAGAGTAGCTCAGCATCCTCGAGAGAAGTGACTATGGTGGTGTTGGTAGATTGGCGACGTTGGCGGTCAGTGTTGTAGGCCAAAGGAGGTATACCGGGGTGGGAGTGGTGACTTGATGAAGGTCGAGCTGGGAAGGAGTAGGCTTGCGGACCAGGACCTGCGTCGGAACGGGCACGCTTAGTACCGCGGACTGGTCCGGGAGTGACGAAGTTGTCGGTAGCGGGTTGCACGGCAGGCGCGGCCAGAGGAAGTTGCGGACTCGTCAAGAGGGCGACATCAGCCAAAGTCTCGATGGTTGAAGGTGAGCGCTTGTGTCCACGAGGTTGGTCTGATTGTTGCGATACGTTTGGCGGAGGAAGCTGGGCCGAGGGAGCAGATTGAGCGAGAGCGAGATGGTTGAAGGTGGGCTCAATAGGACCCAGAGGAGAGAGCGGCTCCCATTCTGGTGAAACCGGGGACGAGGAACGCGTATAGGAACCGATCAGGAGTGGAGGAGGCTTGAAGGCGGAGCGCGATCGAGGGGTGAGAGGGGGTATTGAAGCCATGTCTTGTGGTTGGTGCAAACGCAGCCGGTCGGTCGAGTCGTGGTTCGAGTGTTGGAACGTGATGAGTCGCGACTGAACCAGCGGAGAGGACTAGACGACGGCCGTCGGGAATCTCATTTGAGTGACGCGCAACTAAGTGAGCAAAGAGCAGTCGAAGCTCAACCTTGCGATTCGAGAGGAGTGGTGATGGTTGCGAACTGCGCCGATGATGGGTTGATCGGTTGTCGCACTTGGATGGTTTGAGCAGCGCGGGGTCCTCGGTCGTTGCTACTTCTCAGCGGAACCAACTGCGCTTCACTCGACGTCTCTCGCGCCTTCCCTTCACACAATTGTGCTTCGTAGTTTATTCTGGAGCTTTGACTAGCTCGATTATGGCAATCGCCAAATACAAAGAAGTGCTCTGGAGTGCTCACATTCCTCAACTCATTGCCCGTCTTCAGTCTTCACCGAACAACGGAACTAGCCGGCCATGATACCGCGACCTTGGCATCCAGGCCGAACATCCAGACCAGACGGCAACCGCATTACCAGCGCTATCCCCTCCGGCCTTTTCAGCCTCAGTCACGAATACTCCATCAACCTGTATCCAAGCTATGAGTCGCGGCGGTAAACTTGCCCCTGAAGTGAACCGGTAAGCTTCCTCTCGCACGCCATCGCCCACGAGACCATGTAGCTAACTATGGCCCAGCGCGCTTTTCGTCAAGAACCTCAACTACAACGTCAGTGCCGATGAACTCTTTGAGCTATTTGGCAAATTCGGTCCCGTTCGTCAAATCCGCCAAGGCATCGCCAACAACACAAAAGGCACCGCATTCGTTGTCTACGAAGATGTTGTAGACGCCAAACAGGCCTGCGACAAGCTCAACGGCTTCAACTTCCAGAACAGATACCTCGTCGTACTCTATCATCAGCCAGGAAAGGGAATGGCGAAGCAAGATCTCCAGCAGCGCCAGGACGACCTAGAAAAGCTCAAACAACAGCACGGTATCGATTAGCGCCACGCGGGAGTCCCAGCCATCAACAATGCCGACATCTCAGACCCAGCCCTCTCGACCACAAGCACTCTTGTCTCGTCCAAACGGCCCCAAGGTCTCAATGAGTCGCCGGTTGTGGCTCCCAAGCGCGGCGTGCGCTCCACCTGCCATCATCTAGGCAACCACACCTTTTCTTCACCACGAATCAACACGAGCTTTTTAGGGAGGATCAAGGGGACATGGCGTATACGCGGCTAGTGTTTGCCAAAGGGCGACTTTTCATCACATTGGGGTACTGGGAGTTTTTTCTTTTCTGCTTGTCCGCGCAGAGTGCACTTGATTGTGACCTGGCGGAGGCTTTCTTTTCTGTTACTCTCTACTTACTAAGACCTGAGCCATACCCAAACTCGGTCATATCAACTTTTCATTCGACTGAAATACTATCGAACGCGCTTTGCGACCGCTGCCCTACCTAACAATGTGTTGAAATAAATGGTCCTGTCTGACAAGGTGTTTACTGACATGTTCTATCAGAGAGAGCAAGCTTCTCCGCATACTACAGCTCAGCAGTTCCATCAGGCAGCAAGCTTGCAAAGAGCGTACGCGGCATCACATGATATCAAGGTTGATCCTTGTATCTGATGCGTCGGCTTATCAAAGTCAAACATAGCGAGAACCAATCGAAGGCAAGCGCCCAATCAATTGCATACATGGATCAGACGCAGCAATATCACACAGATTGAATATGGAAAGTTGATGTGATCTCTAAGGCTTTTTTTTGCGGATACTTTTGCAGGATCACTCCTTCTATTGTGAAGTGAGCATCCCGTACCACTGTCTAATGATATATGAAACCGTGTAAGAACTCCCATCAATGGTAACAGAAATCGCCCAGAGAACAAAGAGAAAAAGAGTACAAGAAGTTCATGTCCAGCACCACCCTTCTGCCCTCTATCATTCATCGTGATCGTTCCGTGAGACCCTTCAAGGGCGCTTAGTAGCCAGTAGGCACGGGAACGGGAGCAGTAGGGTAGCCCCAAGCGCCAGTTCCAGTAGGACCCCAAGCGCCGGTAGGGAAAGCAGCATTGCCGGTAGGGATAGGAATGGCAGTAGCAGTGGGTTTAGGACCCCAGTTGCCCCAGTTGCCGCCCCAGTTTCCCCACCAGAAGCCATCGTGGCCACCATCACGACGAGCACCTTCGAATCTCTTCTCGAGAGGCTTTGCGACAACGCCGGTGGGTGCGGGGCCCTCACCGGGAACCCAGCCTGGAGGGAAACCGGTGGGGAAGCCAGTGGGGAAGGGGTTGAAGCCACCGGTAGGTTGAGGCCAGCCAGTGGGCAGAGGGAAGCCGCCGGTGGGCAAGGGGAAGCTAGTTGGGTGAGGGAAGCCGCCAGGAGGGCCGGGAGGGTGAGGGAAGGCTCCTGTAGGGCGAGGGTACCAGCCGAAGTGAGGAAGAGCAGCAGCAAAGTTGAGGTAGAAGGCAAGAGCCGAGACGATGAGAGATAGTCTTGCGAACATGTTTGCTCTATTGTGTGTGTATCTTTTTGATGTAGGTGGATGACAGATTGAATGAGATAGGTGTGTAGTTCAGCGAATGTTGGGTTGTGCTTCCAAAGGAGATGTAGAGAGCGACAGAAGAGATGATAGATGCAAGAAGAAAGAGACCTACCAGGGACACAGCATACAACCTCTTTATGTACCTTCTACCGCAACGCATTCCACGAAGCGAAAACGAAGAAGAAAAAAGACTTTCAACCTCTTACAGCAAAAAGACAGGGATCTCCCACCAGCAAGCCACCGATGGGTTCCCGAAACATAGCCACCTACTTGACATGCACGATGTCCGTGGTTCGGCTACCTGCATGTCGATGGAAGAGAACCCTCCAGCCTCTTTCCGAGCCAGGGTTTGTTTGTGGGAGAGTGCGCAACTCGGAAGCAGATAGAGTACCAAAAAGCAGAGGCCAGGTCAGCTCCCGTTGGATCGCTCAACCTTGCACCGCTTGCCTACTGGACTCAGCACAACTGCTTGCGGAATGTCCGAAGGGAACGCCGTCATGCGTGCTTCCGCCAGTGACCGTTTGCTATCCATGACAGACACTGCTCACCAGCAGAGAGGCAAGATAACGCAGGGGGTTGACCACGGCCCCATGCTCCGTTGTGTTACGCGTTCGCCAGCCAGCGATTTGCTTGTTGATCTCATCAGGCGATGACAGATAGCGAGCCAGATGAGCACCAGGCATGGTGTGGAGAATGCCCCGTCACATTGATCATGTCGCTACGATCTCTGTGTCGTCCGTGAGTGAAAGACGGCCTGTCGAACTTTTGAAGGATGTTTGTGTTGAGAAGTTGACCGGGGATCGAGGTGTGGAGATCTGCCTGAGTGGAGCCCTTGCTCTCAGCCACTTCCATCCAGCCTCTTCTTTGCAGGACGTACAACCTTGTTCACTCTCCTACTCATCATATTCCTTATCACATCATCACATCTAGAGATCACACCTGCATGGCCACGGATTGCGAGTATCTGAAGGCGTCTTTCCATCGTCACTGCCTGCAACGACGTCTGCTGTCAGTCGAGTAAAACCACACATGTCATCAAGCCTGACAAGCGGCTCTTTGCGTTTCAGAACAACCTCTCAACATGAACCCATGCGCAAGCCACCACAAGCTGCCAAAACCGCCGTGTGGATGGCGGGAAGAACGGGATGGCTGATCAAACATGCATGGGCAAACGTTTGTCACAAAGCCAAAAGAGAAAAACATATTCCAACCATCTTTGCCGAGCTCTACTTAACCCTAAAGTCGCGTCTTAACACAGACTGGTCAGAAAATGCCCTACCCTTGTCGCCTATCTCACGACAACGAGACACCGATCTATGAATCTTTTACTCTGGCTGTTTCGCTGTCTCTTGCTGCCGTCGAAGTTTATTACATATCACAGGCTAGGTTCGCGCATAGTCACATCCAGCAGCGTCGGTATTCGAAACCGCTGTAGGAAAGAGATGGCTATCCACATGTAAGCGATGCGGGTCTTTGCATCTCCTAAAACTTTCCTCATATATTTCTTTCTCATCCATTCTCGTCCGTTTCGACCACACAGGAGAAGTGCACATCGCAGCATTTCCAACGTCGTCCTTTTGCTCGAGGCCTCGGATCTCACGTCACATTCTGGAGGCGAGCAGACCCACCGACAACCAGATGTCTGGACCTGATGGCTTTCCCTTATCAGATGTCCGCGGTACCGGATGGCAAAAAGAGGCCACGGCTAGCTGCCGACTTTCCCAACGTGCCTGCATATCGCACGACTGCACACACATCCAGAAGTATCAAAGTCTTGACGTTCGCAGCTCTGAGGGACCCAACGACTCATACACAGACACGGCTACGAAGAAGCACATCATACCAAGAAGTCTGCCCTCATCCTCGTTAGAGAGATCCAGACCACTTCGGGGTCTTGGCCGTCGGGTCTCCATCGAGGGACAAGAGAGGACCTTTAGGCTTTTACTTGGCACTTTTCGAAATGGTTGACATGTCTTTCGACAACAAGGGAGATAGAGAGCCTAGACTACATCTCAATTGACCAGTACAGCGACACATTGACACCTGCTTATCCACGTGGAATCTGTACTTCCGCATATACGAGACGCTGACACACAAAGAAAGACGCTATTGGACGATAATCTGCAATTGCATTTCTATTCAAAGAAAATCAGCTCCGAACAAATCGGCTCCGAAGATAAGAGCTGTATAGTCACTATCTTGCTATCTCGAAATACAATGATGCAAGATGCTGACAGCATGCCAAGTTTATTGCTGACCGCATGCGTTCTATCGAAAAGTGTACAATATACATTCAACTGTCCACCCGGCACTTTGCGCAGACTCGACATGCAAAGACTTGAGAGTTCCTTGGGTCTTCGTCTTGCAGTTTTGCAAACATGCAAGGTCCCTGCCAGCAGGGCTGCGACACGTCTCAAGCTTCGACGATCGACGACTTGCCAACACAAAATAGACACTCAGACTATGCACGCGTTTCCGATATACATATCCAAAGACGAAGTTTTTCATCGTCGCATTCAGTATTGCAAGTTCGATGGCTAGGCAAAAATCTGTTGATTTGCTTCTCTCTTTTCCCGAACACTCCGAGTCGGTAGAGAGGCATAATAATAACACACATTAGAGACTGATCTTTCCGAATCAACACCACGACCATTGCGGCTTAGGACTCCTCTAGAATTCCTCGAATGGGTCGACCTCCAAGCTCTCGCCAAACAACCCTTTTCCTATTATCACATCCTGTGTGTTGCTTTCTCCCCTGCGTTTTCCCTGAGACGTATGATCTTCGGGATGGCCTCGTCCGATAAAGGCATCCATGCGTACGGTTCCGATCGAACGGTCTGAACCTTCTCGGTCGCCTGTTTTGAGGTTCGGACGAATTGAGCCGCCGACAGGAGCTTGGTAAGTAGCTGTGTTTGATGCTCTCCGCGCGAACGCGGTGGAGGCGGTCATAGAATTCTCCTTGGATGATGTCGTGGCTGAGAATTGGGGATTCGTGCTGCTTCGCTTGCGTTGATGGCGACCGCCAGCAGATTTGAAGATATTCGGAGGAGCAGTGGAATCAGCCGTATCCAGTCGCTTGTGACCCTCAGCACGCTTGGGCGCTGACATCGATACAATAGTCGTCTTTGAAGGCGGCATGGGTCCTGGCAGTAATGAGGATCGTCGTTTTTGTCCACTGAGAAGTGCAGGTTCAGGTCCTGGCGACAGACGTGGCACCTGAGGGGGGCCACGACCCGATTGTGCAAGGAACGACAGAGCTGTGAGCCACAAGTAGTGTCTTTCTTTGTTTGATGCAGTGAGCTTGAGAGCTCGCTCTGGGGTCAAGATGAGGATGGATCTGTCGAAGATGGGGTCATGCGATGCACTCTTGTGAAGCGGTGTCGTGTCCTTAACATCGAGCACTGATTTGATCACCACTGACGGATGTTAGTAACTTGAAGAGATATCCATGGCACGGTCACTTACGTTTACGTCCAGGTTTGCCAAGTAGGGCCGGACCTGAGTTTGGCTGTTTGGAGCTCCACATGACAGTTTGTTCATATGGCGAAAGCCAAACCCATCGCTTGTGGCGTACGCCGCTAGTCGCTCCTTCATCTGTTTGGTCTGCGCGAGACTCGCCAATGCCAAAGGAGCGACGTCTTCGAACGTATTTCCACATCCACTCGCCTACCATGGTAGCTGCAATCGCGTCCACAATGACTTCGTCTTGACTCTTCTCTTCCTCTTCTTCCACTGCACTATCTTGGTCGAGGTCTGGAGAGTCTAGAATATATGACCTTCCGTTCGGCACACCAAAGTTCTCGTTTGTCGGAGTGACCATGCCAGGAAGGAGCAGGTTGTCTTTCGATGGCGTGTCGAATGCCATTGACTTGATGGGTTCAAGATTCGGTGCTCTTCTCCTTCTCCTTGGAGACATCCGAGCATTTGTTCTCATGGTGCCAGATGATTGCACCTTTCTAAGGCCACCATCTGGGGCAATTCGAGAATCTCTGCTTGATCGATTTGATCGCATAGAATAAGCCTCGCGCCCAGTAGGACTTCGAGGTCCTTCATTGGTAGGAGGTCTTGAGCTGATACGGCCGGGTATTGGGAAAGGTGGCGGCGGTGCTGCGCCATAACTGCTAGCAGTATTGGGTCTGCTTGAGTTGCGCTCATGTGAGCTGAAGAAAGGTCCTGCTCTGCCAGAATGAGATGTTCCCCGCGAGCTGGGGGGACGACTCTGGTTTGAGCTACCGTCAGATCCCATCCTCTTGCTGTGAGCAAATACAGGCGGTCTCTCTGGACCGATGACAGACTTTGCCGGAGAAACTGCCCGATTCTCTGGTACGGTCTTCGGAGGACCACTGAACAGTGAACGTACATTCGGACGAGCAAGACCAGGCATGTTTCTGAAGATGGCTCGCATGTCATCGCTGGACTCAGCTAGTCGATCATTAACATCCGCATTCTCGTACCACTGGGGTGGTGTGTCTTGCAGCAAGTCTGCCTCTGGCTGCTGATGTTTCTCATGGACTAACGAGCGAAGTCTGGGCGGCGGAAGGTCGATAGGCTTCAGAGGGAAGCGATTACCGTCTTTGCTAAAGGTGCTTCGATGCATGACTCCGTTGTGCTTCATGGTTGTCTTCGTCTCGTGACCTGCATTGGAATCACCTTGCTCTAGAGCACTTGGCAGTAGATGAGGTGGTAGCTTGACCAGTCTTCGGTCAACCCTGATCTCGTCCGTTTGCACTCCAGCGTCCAACATGGGCGTTGTGGCGGCTTCTTCGGTCTGCATAGAGCTACTACGCATACCAGGAGGAAGAACGCTCTCACCAGCTCTGGGTGACATGGGAGGTTGAATAGTGATGGCCGGGATAGGAAGGACTTCCACCGGCGCCATGGCAGCGTTTCTTCTGGATGCCAGGTCACCTGCGACAGCAAGATCTGTTTGTGTCGAGGCTGATTGATATGTCGGTCTCGCTGAAATCTCTTTGTGAGCATCTACCATGGCAACATAGTGTGGAGTATCTGGAGGACTCAAGGGCGCCTCGACTGATCGACCTGATGCTAACAGATTCGGTAGTCTTGGCTGGTGGCCTTGCTCAGTTGGTTTCGTCTGGGTGAGTACCGTGCCAGATTCGACGTCTCCATTATGATCGACTGTCAAAGTCTTTGGTGCATCACCGGTAGTTTCATCTTTCTGCCTTGCCGGACTCGAAGACCGTGAGAAAGTCATCTTTGCCATCTGCAATCCAAATCGCTCTGCGAATGAGGGTGTCCGGAGAGATTCAATTGATGGTCCTCGTACTGCTTCTCCCTCGGTCAAGGTATCAGAATCGCTCCTGACTGTCAGACCAAGAATCTTCTTTGCTTTGCGATCCGAAATGGCTGAAGTCCTAGAGTTGATGCTTGAGCGGTTCTGGGCAAACAAAGGAAGGTCCTCATCTTCGTCTCCATCAAGGTCTTCTGTCTCATAGTCCTCGTCGTCCGAGTTGAGCTCGTTGGCCAACGAAGTCATTCCCGGCCTTCTAATACTGCTGATCGAGGGTGCGAGGCTTCGGACGCTCAAGCTGCTTTGATTTCTGGCATGTTTTGCGCGGCGGAAAGAGCGGATGCTGGCAACATCACTATCGCCCGAGGCATCCTCAGGCCCCTGCTGGGCTTGAGAAGCAAGATGGTGGGTCCTTACTTCCTCTACCACAGCCCGTAGTCGAGTCTCTGAGACATGGACCTTGTGCTCGAGTTGGCGCTTTTCGTTGTTCCACGCAAGTCTTTCTTTGTCCCATGTTTCTCTGGACCGAGAATTATCCTGTTCCAAGTCCTTTGCCTTCTTGTTCGCTACATCCAGCTTGTTCCGTAATTCTTGATTCGCGGTCTTGACATTGTCTCGCTCGCCGAGTAAGCCCTCGACAGCATCGAAAGTTCCATTCTCGAGGAGTTTGAACTTCTGTTCCAACTGCTTGGTCTTCTTGTTGCTTTCGCGAAGTTGAGCAGACAAGTTCTCATTCTCGGTGTTGGTTGATTTGAGGCTTTCTTCGAGGGTATCGATGAACTGGTGTTTCGAGTCGAGTTCTCGTCGCAACGAGAGAATTTCGGAGACTAGAGATGCATGCAGGGTGGGGGTGAAACGGTTCGCGTCGAATGCATTAGCGTTGGCATCGCGGCTGTCGGATGCTTCGAACGAAGGAAGCAGAGGTAAATTGTTGGAAAAGTCACGATGCTTAACACGACCACGCGAGGAAGGCTTCGATGCTGCGAGTTCCGGTGGAGTCTGTTCGGGCGTGCGTGCAGGTGATGCGAGGGCACCGTACTGAAAGTAGTCTGTCGACATGATGGCAACGCGACTAGGCGTATAGCAGTCAGAGAGTCACTCTTCCCACTTGGTGTACAATCTACCAAGTCATGACTTGGTGCGCTGGCCGTATCGTGTGAGGGCGTGTCTGCACAAGATAGATGGAGAAGCTCTTGAAGGGAGAGGTAGCAAAAAGGGGAGGCAAGAAACGAGAAGAGAAAGCGAATGACGCTGTCAGTCAAGATAGCCGGTGTTTCAATCTATAGAGATTCGGACGTGAATAGAGAAGATTGGCCGGATACGCCGATCATCAGGGAGAAGAAGGCTGATAGATGAACTTGGGAAGGAACGGACAGACTAATACGACTTGTGATTGCCTCAATCTATGGCAAAGAGAGGCGCGCCTCCCCCGCTCCTCTGTCTGTGAAGCTGAGAGTCCATTGTTGACTTTCGGCTGCTGACTGGGCCGCCTGTAGACTCGTGGTGATAGAGAAGGCGCTGCATGTGCGAACCCGGAGCTGTGGAAAGTGTGACTTGAGCAAAGTGCCGACTCTGCACGGATCGTCTGCAGAAGCAAGCGCGCCGTTTCTCCATGCAAGGGACTGACGAGATCGACTCTGTAGCTGCACCGTTTTGCTCTGCTCGAACAAGCTTCTGTTTCACATCACCACATATTCCAAAGTCTGCATCAACACTGTGCGACTTGACACGACACTGCCAATTTCAACACCACAACTAGCAGTCAAAGTAAAAAAGATTGACTCGTCCCCCAAGTCCGACTTGGCAAGCGCTCGAGCGTTCGTGACAGGGTGTGACAAAGATGAACAGGCTTGTGCTTCTGCAGATCACTCTGATGCTCATTAACCAATCGATTCTTTTATTGCTGGTCCTACGTGACTGACTGACACTGCTGTGCCTCTTGATACTGGTCTGTCCAATCGCAAGTGTATACGAGAAGCCTCTGTCCAACTCGATGAAAGCCACACGGGCTGGATATTTGGTGTGCCTTGGCCGCACGGCAATGAAGCGGCATGTCCGAAGCATCATCACAAAGGGCTTCAAGATCCTCTCTGGCACGGCGAGACATGGCAATGTCATAAGCCACTCAGACGCACAGCTATACCGGTACTGGAAGCATATCATAGTGAGCTGTCGAAAAAGAGCTTGTCATCAGACATCAATGGAATTCTATGGAGGGTTGAGCGATTTTGCCGTCACCTACACCGAATTCCAGAATGAGAAGTAAGTTGTTGATGAACAAACGGATCCAACCTGCAGGACTCCGTCACAGCCACAGTTCAATCAGCATGATAACTGCAGGTGTCTCAAAAATACAATGATCAGAAGATTACTCACAAAACAAGCCGCTCGTAGGACAAGAGATGGAGATAATGATATCAAGGATGCATAGGGGACAACCCTGGCTCTCGGATGAAGGTGTCCCGATATCCCGAGCCCCGCCATGTGACGCCTGATTTTTTTCTTGGACTGGTTCAATTGTCAGGCCGACAACTTTCTGACATTGCCTTGACATTTCCGATCTCACAACCCTAACTCAATCGAAGAGCCTCGACCAACTCTCGAGTCCTAAAATCTACACACTCACGGACACCATCTCCAATATCGACAAGGCGGATTCCTAACCAGAATCAAGCACCGAAACGCCTATTCCGATAAAAGAGAAAAAGCAGGAAACGGCA
Source organism: Aureobasidium sp. EXF-12298 (assembly GCA_024195555.1). Classification (NCBI taxonomy): domain Eukaryota; kingdom Fungi; phylum Ascomycota; class Dothideomycetes; order Dothideales; family Saccotheciaceae; genus Aureobasidium; species Aureobasidium sp. EXF-12298. The sequence continues at coordinate 38,642 of SWBJ01000169.1, forward strand.
ACACAAAGAGTCTAGACATACCACACAAAAATGGCGTCGCGTGTTCAAGAACTCCCCGATGACTTTGACGACAAGATCGATCTGAACAAGGCACACCCCGAGTCTCATGGACCTACACCACCGCCCGTTGCCGGCGGCGACCTCTCTTTCGACAAGATGATGGAAGCAGCCGCCAAACACTTCCCAGCAAAGAAAGATGCACCAACAGAGGGCGACCCATCTCTGCCCGGAGCCGCGGTGCCACCTGCCATGGCAACAGCAAGACAATACACAGCAGACGAGATGTGGCAGATGCTGAACAAGTCTCCTCTCTTCATGACCGAGCTGGACGAAACAGGCGAAGACGGCGGTGAGAACGTAGCGCTGGAAGCAATCAAAGCTCTCGCCTACGAAGGCACTCGCGCCGAAAACGCTGCCTCCTTCCGCGAACAAGGAAACGACAACGCTCGTCTCAAGCGCTGGAAGGACGCCCGTGAATTCTACGACCGCGCTCTGGCTGCCCTCAAACTACCCCAGAAACGTGCAGACGCAGTCGAAAGCGACGAAGCCGTCGAGCACGATCTAGTCGAACTCGACGAAGAAGAAGAATCCCGTAAAGAAAAAGAACACGAAGAAGCCTCGCTAGTAAACCGCGCCCTCTGCAATCTCGAATTGAAAAACTACGGCTCCTGCAACCGCGACTGCGCCGCTGCCTTGAAACTGAACCCTTTGAATGTAAAAGCATACTACCGCAGCGGCATGGCAAACTTCCACCTCGACAAACTACCCGCAGCAAGCTGGTCTTGCGATCTCGGTCTCAAAATCGATCCTTCCAACAAATCCCTGCTTCTCCTTCAAGAAAAGATTGCAAAACGTAGAGCACAAATCGAACGAGCTGAACGCGAACAACGCGAAAGAGAAGAAAAAGCACTCAAGGAAAAACAGACTTTGGCTCTTGCGTTGAAAGGTCGTAATATTGCAACTCGCTCTACAACAACAGCACCGCCTCAACTCGAAGATGCTGCTGTTCAACTCGAAGACCCTACCGATGCAGCATCTACTCTGAGTTTCCCTTGTCTACTCCTCTACCCTCTACACAATCAGACAGACTTTATCAAGTCCTTCGCCGAAGACGAATCAGTGGGTCAACATCTCGAGTATATTTTCCCATTGCCTTGGGATGAAGATCAGCAATATCTGCCCGAGAACGTCGAATGCTACATCGAGACCAAAACCGGAGGTCTCGTAAAAGCAGGCAAGAAAATGGCTCTACTCAGAATCTTGAACACCGGCAAAGTGGAAATCGTGGATTCCCTGCTCAGAATCAATGTTGTGCCAAAGAGCAGAGCACAGGAATGGGTGGATAACTTCAAGAAGATCAAGGCTGCTGCTAAATAGAATAGAGCATTCTGATGCTGAAAATGAATAAATCATGATTTTATCTTTGTCGTGCGTATGCAACCCTTTTTACCCCTGTCTATAATAGTATTTGATGCCTTCGGCATATTTCTCCTTTTTGTCATAATCATCTCCCATATTTTTCCTGTAAATATCATCTCGTATCATCGAGTCAGGTAGCACATGATGCCCCAGAGGCATCGGAATGCCTCTATCCTGTCGTTGACGTTGAATAGGTCGAACCATTTCGATCGTTGTAGCACTGGATGACACCAGTCCTTATCCTCCGGGATGGTCTCTGGAAAGTTGCCAGTGGCAACAAAATCGAGGTAAGCACCGTGTACTCGCAATTTGAGGATCGAGACGTGATAGTACATGCTTGACAACACGTAAACCTGCGGTATTCAGTTAGTCATATGTTTCGTGATCAATCCTGGTTACTGCTTACCGTATCCCACTCGCTATCCTCATCCTTGCCAATGGCCTGATAATCGGCACCAGGATCCCAGAAGGATCGCATCGGTTCCATGGCTTTCCATGTCTCGTATTGCGGCCTCTTCTTTCTCCTTTTGCCTGCAAAGTGGGCAGCAGCTTCCTTGCCCAGAGCTGCAGCAATGAGTTCGCTAGCGTCGTCCATATCGGGCGTTTCTGGTTCTTCCGCATCAGATGCCATCTCGCTGAACCAGTATTTACCGCTCTTAGGAGTCGGCTTTGCCCAAATCTTTTCCGTACGACCTTGTCGTCTTCTCTCCTGCGCGAGGTGCAACAGACTGCCAATCTCCTTCAGCTGGTCAAGGCGTAATTTGTCCCTGATCTCGTCGTCAGATCCAAAATCGAAGTCTTCCAGCTCTTTCCGGACATATGACGCCATGAGCGGCCCCTGCAACAGATGCCTCTTTTCCTTCTCTTTCGGCACGCGGTGCACCAGGAAAGACTGGTAGTTGACAGGCAAGCGTACACCACTCAACAGTAACGTGGGATGTACGCGCGGTGAACCGAGCTTGCAACGGAAGGGAAAGGCGGCTGCTTCCATGAAGCCCTTGATGACGTCCATGCGGTAGACCCAAGGCATCTTACTACCTGTAGAGGTGCGTCTACCACGGTACAGCTCTCGCAAGAAATCGTCCGAAGAGGCATCAGAGCCATTGGTGATCATTTTTGTGAGAGGCGGAGATTCCTGGTCTCTTGCGATGAGTTCGTTGAAGGTCAGCGGCGTGGGAGGAGGAAGGTCAAGATCCTCAGGCTCCTCCAGATTGCGCACGTCAATCATCATGTCCGGATCAGCGAATTGTGGATGGTCTTCTTCGCGAACGCTCTTGCCATCATCATCCAAGACAAAGTAGTCGTCGAGATCTGTTTCCCAATGCTCGCTCATGCTGTGCAGAGCAGTGAAGAATGTGCGGAAGTCGCTCAGGCGAATCTTGTTCAAGCCCTCGGGGAGATTTGTGCGAGTGACAGTACGGTACGCAATGTCATTCTCGGTTTTCAGCTCGACGAGTCTGGTGACAAAGTTGCCCTGGTTGTAGTTGGTATTTTCTGCCATGGTAGGGTTCAATGCTTCGTCGCTGGAAGGCATGTACGGTCGGCCTTCGTGGTCTGTGGGAACCAGCTGGTCGACTGGGCAGGGTATCGCGAATCGAACATTCAGATCGGTGTAGAACTTTGCTGTAATGTCCGAGACCCCACGCGACTGAACAAAGTCACGGCGCAAATCAGGACGGTCGGACTCATGGTGCCAGTCTCTGATTCTCAAAGCTTCTTGTCTGGAATAGTTGGGCAGACCAACATGTGTCGGGGGATCGGGTTGGGGACGTTCTTTAAAGGGATCGATGTAGCTGGCATAATTGCTCGCTGTGTCGCATACAGTCAGACGGTGGGAGAATAGCACGTGTGGTATAGAAGAAGGGTCTGAGAGGTGCAGAAAGGCGATCGGCATCCAGGCGCCAAGTACGCGACTGTATGTAGACAGGGACTGCCGCGCCGAATGCCATGGTTGCATGCATCTTGGTCGACTTGGCTAGGCGGATCGCAAGACAGCTCATGTGCGCCAGCGTGCCTCGAGGGATGTGATGACTTGCGAGACGACAAACATACCAGCACCGAAACCACCAAACATGATGGGTGATTAGTTGAGTCTGTGTACAGACTGGCTTATGATATTACGTGGTACGGTTGGTGGGACAAAGCGAGGGTGGTGCTCAAACGAGAGGCGAAAAGGAAGATGCAAAAGAAAAGCGCGCGTAGATCAGTCACTAATGGGCGGCAACATGGTGGGTGATAGGTCGAATCATTCGTGAAGATGTTTTGAAAAAGGAAGTCCACAGAATTGACAAGATTTTGCCAGTCTCTTGGGTGTCTACGCGTAAATTCCTTCGCGACTCCATTCGGAACCCCTCCTCTCGAGTCTCTCGAAGATCCATGCCTCGAGCAAATATGACGGTGGGGCGTTCGGGAAAGGACGACTCGCCGCACTCCTCGGCCCGACTCGTGAGTGCTTGTCTCCGCCCGCCGACTCCGGGCATGGAGAGAGGTAATGGCACTCCCAGGAGCTTTTGGAGATTGGAGGCAACGACCCCACTATTTGCTTGGAGCTCCGCTGGAGAGGAAGGTACAAGCCCGCAGCCACGCGGGTCATCAACGATCAACGATTGAGGGGCAGCCGTCTTTTCTTTCTCATATTCAATCTGACATTTCTGACTCGTCCAACATCTATCTTTGTATACTAAGTACAGTACAGAGCAGTCAACATGGTTCTCAACTTTGGCATCATCGGCACCAACTGGATCACCGAGTCTTTCATCCAATGCGCTCAAGCAACCAAGCAATGGAAGCTTGCAGCTGTTTACTCTCGCAGTGTGGAATCCGCTCGCACCTTCGCCGACAAGTTCTCCGTCAAGACCCTTTACACATCCATCGACTCTCTGGTCCAAGACTCGAACCTCGACGCCGTCTACATTGCCTCGCCCAACTCCCTCCACTACTCGCAAGCAAAGACAATCCTCCAAGCAAAGAAGCATGTCATCCTCGAAAAGCCCGCCACCTCAACCCTCGCCGAGCTCGAGGACCTCTTCAAAATCGCAAAGGAAAACAATGTCTTCCTGATTGAAGCCTACCGCCACATCCAAGAAGTCAACTACAAGCTCCTCCGCCGTGTCTTGTTCGACGAGAAGAAGTTGGGCACAATCTTCGGTGCCAGTCTCAACTTTTCCATGTACAGCTCGCGCTACAACAATGTTCTCGCTGGCGAGACCCCCAACATCTTCAGTCTTGAAATGTCAGGCGGTTCTCTCGTAGACATGGGTGTTTACCCTGTCACTTTCGCTCTTGCCTTGTTCGGCAAGCCCAAGTCGCAGACATACGCTCCCTTCATCTGCCACACTGGAGCCGATGCCGGTGGTTTTATCGTCCTGCAATACGAGAAGTTCGGTGTTCAGATCCAGCAAAGCAAGTGCTTCACATCCTTTGCACCGACAGAGATCTACGGCGAGAACGGTACCATCAGTCTCAACTCCGTCACCGATATTGCAAGCGTAAAGCTCTGGGACCGCAAGACCAAGCAGACCGAGGAGTTGGCAGAGAAGAAGGCCGATCTGAACTTGCAGGAAGAGGCCGAGGAATTTGCTCGCATCATCAACAACAAGGATGTCGATGCTGCTGCTAAGCTCGAGCAATTGAGTTACGACATTGTATCCGTTACTTCTGACCTAAGAAGGCAGAACGGCATCTTGTATCCTGCCGACAAGGCATAGATCACCCAGACCTGTATATAATGCCACATAGTGACCCAAAAGTTGAAAACAAAAAAGTACTCCTTCTGTATTCCTTTCTATCTCTTGCACCTTTGCTATGCAACCTTATTTCGACAGAAAGCTTGAAATAATTGAAAACCGCTCCATCTCTAGAAATATACACATATTCAATCCTTCTTCCCACCACTTGCTTCTTCTCACACCCTGCTGCTATATCCACCAAGCACATTGCCCTTAGCGACTCTCCTTTCATACCACTTTCTCCCCTCATCAACCCAAAACACCGTACTCGCCAACAACACCAAACCCACCAGATCCCTAAACCCAAGAGCCTCGGTCTGGAACACACCCTGCAGCGGCGGGAAATAAATGACCAAAGCCTGACCCAACAAACTGCCAGCTACAGCATAGTTAAACATGGCATTGGCTTTATGCCCCGTGAACTTGATTTCGCCGAGCAGCAGCGATTTTGTGGCGCTGCGGCAGGTGAGGGCGTTGAACATGTCGAAGAGCACAAAAGCTGTAAAGGTAAGGGTGGTATCGCGAGGTGACACTTCGTGAGATGCGAGGTCTGTGTCTGAAAGATTTGAGATGTAGGTGTATAGCGTGCCTGCCATGATGACCAGCGATGATTGAAGTACACGGCGAATAAGGCGAGGTGTAAGGACGCGTGCGTGACGGGGGCGAGGCGGCAGTTGCAGCATCGTCTTATCCACAGGCTCTACACCCAATGACTGGGCAGGAGGACCGTCCATGAGAATATTGATCCAGAGAATTTGCATAGCGTTAAGCGGGTTCTTGTAGCCGAAAGCACTACTCAGCATTACAAGACCCAAAGCAGCGGCGGATGTGCTGAGTTGGAAAGTCAAAAAGTTCTGGATGTTGTGGAAAATACCTTTGCCTTCTTCAATGGCGGCGAGGATAGTGCTGAAGTCGTCGTTTGTGAGGATCATGTCTGCGGCTTCTTTGGCCACGTCGGTGCCGAGTTTGCCCATTGCAATGCCAATGTCTGCTTTTTTGAGTGCTGGTGCATCGTTGACACCGTCGCCTGTCATGGCTACGACATCACCCCTTGATTGCAGTGCTCGGATGATCTTCATCTTGTGGTCTGGGCTCGTTCTTGCAAAGACAGATGTGCGCGAGATTGCTTGAGCGAGCTCTTCGTCACTCATTTGATCCAGCTGGTCACCACGCAACACCGGAGAGCCAAGTGCTGATGACATGTTGATAGGCATGCCCAGCTTTTTGGCGATGGCGACTGCGGTGGTCTCGGCATCACCTGTGATCATGATGACCTTGACTCCACCAGCCATGAGACGGCGAATAGAACGATCCACACCCTTACGAGGAGGATCGTTCATACCCACCAGACCCGCAAAGCAAAGTCCGGTGTAAAGATGATCTTCATCAGCCAACGAAGAGCCCTCAGGCTTGGGAGAGGTGCCACGGGAGATGCGGCGATCCTTGGATTCACGAACAGAACCGCTCGCCAAACCAAGAACGCGAAGTCCATCTTGCGCCATGTCTTCGGCTGCTTTCAATGCCTCCTGACGTCTCTGCTCGTCCAGAACAACTTCGCGTCCTTGTGAAGTCATATAGGTATCGCAGCGACTGAGAACACGCTCAAGAGCACCCTTGATATAGGCCGTTGCAGGTCCATTGGATTCGAGTGGGTTGTGAATGACTACTCCCATCCATTTGCGCTCTGAGCTGAATGGTGTTTCGTTGCGTCTATCTCCGATGTTTTGTCTGATATCGTCTTCACCGAATGCATCCAAGAGATCCAGTAGCGCTACATCGGTTGGCTGACCTGTCCAGCGACTCTTTGCATTCGCCAAATCGCCTCCCATAGTAGAGGACAGAATGGCCGCCGAGGCTGCTGTAGCGTGAGAAGAAGACTCGGAGCCCAATCTTCCGTTGTTGACGATGTTACCAATGCGAAGAATGGTGCGTGTAGCAGAATCCGAGGGAGCCTTTGCGTGTACCTTAACCACATCTACAGGTGCCTCATCATCAAAGTGCCACATCTTGGTGACGGTCATGTGGTTCATAGTAAGAGTTCCGGTCTTGTCGCTGCAAATGACATTGACCGAGCCCAGAGTTTCCACACTTGGGAGTCTACGCACGATCGCGTGTCTTTTTGACATACGAAGAACGCCAAGAGCCAGTGTGACGGTGACGATAATAGGTAGACCTTCAGGGATAGCAGCAACGGCAAGTGAAACACCGATCTGGAACAATTCCAGGAATGGTCTGCCGCGGATAAAGCCAATCAGCATAATGAAGGCGATGATTCCGAAGGACATGTAACTGAGCTCCTTGCCGAGGTTGTCCATGGAAAGTTGCAGGGGTGTACGAGGGCTCTCAATCTCTTGCAACGAAGCAGAGATGGCACCGAACTCGGTGCCGCCTCCAGTACCAATGACAATACCCTGTCCATAGCCTGAGCGAACCAATGTTCCCATGAAGGCAATATTTTTCTGTTCATTCAAACGGAGGTCCGCACCCACAGTACCCGAAGCCTCGGACGCGTATACAGGGGAGCTTGGATATCCTTCTCTTTTTGAAGCAGTGATGCTTGCTGCAAACTTGTGTACGGGCTCATTTTCGCCAGTCAGGTTGGACTCGTCGATGGAGAGGTCTGCGGCACGAGTAATACGGATGTCGGCAGGAATGCGATCGCCAGTGTGGAATAGAACGAGGTCTCCGACGACCAATTGACCAGCAGGAATAGTCGTGGATGCCTTTTCGGCATTAGTCAACGAGACCTTCTCAGCCTCCTCCAGAGTGTCGTTGTCGGGTCTGCGCTCGGCACTACGAATCACATGGGCAGAATGGGGCACAAGAGAGTTCAAGGCCTCCATAGATTTCTCTGACCGGTATTCCTGCACGAAAGCGACCGTGACAACGATCAGGACGGCAATAGCAATACTGATGGCGTCCTCGAAGTTGCCCATGACTGCTGAAATGGCAGCCGATCCCAGAAGCAACAGTATCAGCGTCTCTTGGAACTGCTTGACGAATCGCAGCCATAGTGGTTCAGGTTCCTCATGAGGTAATTCGTTCGGGCCATCGCTGTGGAGACGTGTGGCGGCTTCGTTGGGTTGCAGACCATGTGTCAGCGAGGTAGAGAGGCGCGTAGCGGTTTCCTGAGGTGTGAGGACTGCATGGTTGGCTGTGACGGTTTGCTATGAGAAATTGTGTTAGAAGCAAGCAATTCTCGACTATGCGGCATTTAGGGGTTGAGGCGCAACTCGTGTAGTTGAGCACTCGAGGCCATCAGGGCGAAGAGGACAGCAAAGAAAGATGTGAAGTAAATACCGGAGTCCTTTGTCGGGTCAAAGTTGGACGAGCTTGCTCAGGGGGTGCTAGATCCTGCCTCGAGGCATTGTACATGGGCAACGCCGGGGTGGACGAACGGGACATGTCAATGGACGACCGTCAACATGGAGCCGTGGTGCGCTGGGATGAACGGCAAGGTCGAAGCCGGACACGGGGCAGGCACTTGAACTGAGTTGCGGGAGTGCGAGTTTGTCGAGGATAGCAATAATTAGGAGGATCAATTAATCCAACGCTCGAGTAGTGCCTAGGGTACGTGGCCTAGCCACTCGACAAATGCGGAGAAGGCGCTGAGATTCTGCTACTGTTGGTCGTCTATTATCCGAGTAGGAGATGCTCGGTCTTGTGTTTGAGCAAATGCTTGCGTGTGCTACACTGCTGCTTCATGGTAAAGCATGGTAATCTGCAACCAAACCTGGTAATAACCATATCGTCGGCCATGCGTTGCCAAATGCAGGATACAGCTGCATGCGTACCAAGCTCGAGCCTTATTCCCGCCTCATTTCCCGGTCCATCAACCCATCAAGAAACATGGCTCTATTGGGTTGACGAACAGGCAGTAGCATCAATAACAGCGTACTATTATCGAAATCCAATGTATTCTCCGACTGCCATTGATGAGATGCCCAATAGCACTGCCTGGTAGAGACAGTGCACGTGACCGAATCTTGGTCGGTGGAGCAACGATTGCTGAAGCGCGCGAATCCGCGATCCGGTCTTGCTCTCTCTCCCATACCACAGACATTCTATCCACCCACACGCGCCACCTGTTGCATCTCTCCCAAATCACGCCGACGCATTTTTTGACCCACGCGATCGCCGAAAATCAACTTGAAAGTCTTGCGCCGCGTGTGTAGTGGCCTTGCGACAGGCCGGATAGTCAAAAGTCAAACCCGAGACGCGTCGCTGCGCGTCACAGTCAACACCGACGCCTTCTCTTCACACAAGATCCAACACCACACACCATGTTTTATTCCGAGACGCTCTTGTCAAAGACGGGCCCTCTTGCTCGTGTCTGGCTGGCTGCCAACATCGAGCGTAAATTGACCAAGAACAACATCCTGCAGTCCGACATTGGAAGCAGTGTCCACACCATCATCAAGAATGACCAAGCTCCCATTGCTTTGCGCCTGAGTGGTCAGCTATTACTCGGTGTCGTCCGTATCTACAGCAGAAAGGCTCGCTACCTGCTAGACGACTGCAATGAGGCCTTGATGAAGATCAAGCTCGCCTTCCGTCCTGGAAATGTCGACCTTCCCTCCAACCAATCGCACATTGCAAACCCTGCCGCCCTCGTGCTTCCCGACACAATCACAGAGCTGGATCTCTTCGCTCCAATGCCCGATCTCGACGAGTTGCTACTCGACAGCACTCCCGGACCTGGTCAGGACCCTACACTTCTGGATTGGGGCACTAGCCAGCTTTTGCCCGAGAGTATGAACACCCATGCCGATACCAGTCAGACCCTCCAGCTCGAGGACGACGATATAGACCTTGATATTGGCGACATCACCGAAGGTGCTGCCGCCGGAGACATCAGTATTGAAATTGGTAGACGTGCGGAGGCCCCTCGCCCTGAAATGAACGACCAGAGCATGCTCCTCCCCGATGATATTGATCTTGATATTGGCGGCGCCGAAGATACCATCGAGAAGGACGTTTCGATGGCTCCTCTGCCCATCGACGACGACATCGAGATGGGTGGTCTTGATCTCCAGATTGAAGAGAGCAACCTCGACGCCTTGAACCGCGCTGATGTTCGTCGTGAGCGTGATAGTGTCTCGCCACTGTCGTCCGTTCGTTCCAGCGTTGAGCGTGACCTTGAGCAGACTTTCCAGCTCGAGCATCAGCCCACCGAGATTGAACAAGACGAGACCATGATCCAAGCACAACAGCGTGCTAAGCGTCGTAAGGTCCTCCCCGCTGATCTTAACACCGAACTGCAAAACTCTCAGATCCGCGCTCAACAAGAGGATCGCAGCAAGATCCTTAAAGCCCCTACCTTCCTTCCTAGAGACCCTGTTCTCCTCGCATTGATGGAGATGCAGAAGAACGGCGGTTTCGTCTCCAGCATTCTGGGTGACGGCCGTAGCATGGGCTGGGCTCCTGAGTTGAGAGGTGTGTTGTCTCTCGAGGTTGTGCGCACAGCTGGCGAGCTCAAGCGTAAGAGAGACAGTGGTCTCCCCCAGATTGAGATCCCAGAGGAGGAGGAAGATGCTCACGCTTTCGGAGCTGCCACATCACCCGCACCCGAGGATCTCCAGGACCCAACACTTGGTGCTGACGACTTTGCTCCCGCTTTCGGTGGTGAGGACATTCCTTCTATCATCGAGCCTGTCCAGGAGGAGGAGATGGAGGCTTACTCCCCAGCACCTGCCTTCGATGAAACTACTATGCCTGTTCTGCACCCTGCCGATTCTGGCCCGGTCTCGCTCGGCACCAAGCACGCTGTCCACCTCTTGCGTGAACGCTTCTCAGACGAAGACGGCGAGATGCCATCAGACACAGTCCGCGCTCAACGCAGCGTCCTTTTCACTGACTTCTGCCCTGAGGAGCGCACGAGCAAGCAAGACGCCACCAAGATGTTCTTCGAAGTCCTCGTTCTCGGCACAAAGGACGCTGTCAAGGTGGAGCAAAGCTCAGACGAGTTGGGCGCTCCACTCCGCATCCGCGGCAAGAGAGGTCTTTGGGGTGATTGGGCCGAGATGGGAGCTGGCGGCGAGATTGCAAGTCAGCGTCCTGAGGTCGCTGTCACCATTTAAGGGCCTACTATATTTTACGTTGTGACGTCCTCGAATGATATCCAGGCGTTCATGGGGTTTGGTGTTGACGGCGTTCCAAGGGGTGTGCTTGATATTGATGGCTTCATTTGCAAAAAGCTACGGGGTTCTTATTGTGGCTTGTTGAGCGAGCAGTGATACGTGTTGCATGTGGCAGCAGCTTCTAGGGCAGGATGAGGCTATTTTGAGCTTAGTGCCTTGTTTCTCTTGATGGACCAACTCGCAAGTTGCAGCCCTGTCTTCCCACTGCATACGGCAGTGTTATAGGGCATTCTTTACGATAGTTTAGCTGTCAAGTTAGAGTAGAAAGTTTAACAAACGCTTTGACAAACAGTTGCGGCTTTGACGGAACGGCAGCCACCCGCTATCGTTGTACCTTGCATGTGCCTTCTTCCTTATCCAACATCACCGACATCTTCAAATTTGTTCCATGAGCTGAATATGCATCTATGTCATGTATCTGCCATATGGTCAGGATGTCTCGTCGTACCAGTGGATCAAGATCAACACCCATGAACGAAGAGTCAGCAAGCACGGCTGGCAAATTCTTCACCACGCTCGCCAAGTTTGTCCGTTCAGAGTCCACCACACACGTCCTCGAGCTTTCTACGTACGAAACATAGAAAGCTTCACAACTTTAACCAAACCTAGAGATATCAAGCCCTGAACCATAGAACCGATTCAACCGAAGCCCTAGAGACGATTGACTCGCCGTGCCTGAGAATTGGCGCTTGGTAGGCTCATGAAGCCTGCACGAGCATCAACATGGTACTAGCAGCAAGGGCCTGAGCTGTTCTGCCCTGTATGATCGTCCTGAAAGGTCCCCTACAGGAGCTCTCTCGTCGATCACGACACTCGGACAGTGATGAATCGCAATCTTTGACTGCGGACGAGTGCGGAGGAGCATATTGCTAGCGATTGTGGTATACCTCAAATGGTCGTGCAAGTAGGGCTCGAAGATATACAGGCAAGTGCTCGTACAGTAGACAAAGGTATAAGTATTGTAACAGCCCTCGGTTTGTTTCATCCGAATCATCAGATATCACCTTTCTTTTCTTCTCAAGCCCTATACCTCTCTGCTCTGTCAAAAGATGCGTATCCCTTCCTTGATCGCTGGCTCTGTTGCCCTCTCGATCGGCTCAGACGCTCGTAGCTCCCTCTACGTCGAGAACGCTCCTGATCATGTTCGCCCCTATGTCATCGAAAGATATGCCAATGCTCAAGCCGTCGCTGTCGGCCAGCAGATCTACAGATTCCCAGTCACAGGTGCATCATCTGGTGGTGCTTTCTCGATTCTCATGACCAACTCTCCCGCCTCGAATGCTCTCGGCGTCCTCCCTCACATCCACCAAACCCATTACGAGAACTTCTTCTGCAGCAAGGGTCGCTTCCAGCTTTGGACCGACAAGTACGGCGATGAGGAGTCTAGAGTCATGTTGCCCGGCGATTACGGTGCTGTACCAAGGAACACCACACATACATTCCAAGTCTTGGACCCCGATACTGAAATGCTTGGAGTTATCCAACCTGGCGGTTTCGAAGCCCTCTTCTTCGCCATCGCAGATTCCAACTACACATCCTCAACCTCCTCACCTTACATTCCTGCCTCATCTACTGGCTCCACCGACGCAGGTGCCGGTTCCTCAGCCTCCATGATCTCAGCCCTCGAGTCCTTTGACGTATTCGCTCAACTAGGCTTCTCTCCCCGTCGTGATGCCATCAACGGCACCGCACCTGCAAACGCAACATGGCACACTGGCAAAAACACCGTGGCCACCGACTCAAACACACCCTTCTACGTAGCCAAGAACCAAGGACCCATGTGGCTGAACAGTGAACACGGATACCAGATCATCGCTCCCTTCATCACAAGCACCCAAGGCGCTGCAAAGTTCTCCGAGGGCACCATCACCATGTCGAGAAAGCTTTCCAACACTACCATTCCTACTCGCAGCTTTGCTGACCACACTGCCTTTGAGATCTTGGAGGGTGCGTTGAAGGTTAAGCTACAGGGAGAGGAGGTTCAGCTTTTGCAGGGTGATGTGGTGTTTATCCCTGGTAACACTACTTTCTCGTATTGGTCAGAGGTTGCGTTTACTAAGTTCTTGTATGTTGGTGCTGGCAACAAGGGTTTGGATGTCGCGTTGATGAACAAGGCTGTTGCTTGGGATTACCCTACTTGGCCTGCTTATGCTGTTTAAAGGTTGGCTTTGTTGATGAAAAGATAGATGAGATATAGATTATAGATGCTTGGATATAGAATATAGAATAATGCATGACCATGGTAGATTTTCTAGATCAAGTTACTCAGCGATTTATTTTTGTGAAGTAGATGAAAGGGGCGGACCTAGGAGACGCTACTGTCGTGATAATTTGGTGTTTATGGCTACAAGAGCAGTCCAGCTTTCTCTTGCTACCTATGCATGGTATGCGTCTAGAGCTCATCAGGATCAAAGACATCTTCGGTGATGGCAGCTCTGTTGCCGCCTCTTGCGGCCCAATCCTCTCTGCGCCTGCGTTCTCTCTCTTCCTGCTCTGCTTGCTGTCTCTCTTCCTCTTCTGCTTTTCTCTTGTCCGCTGCCTCTTGCTCTGCAGCACTGAGCACCGTAGTCGGATCCGTACCGTCTTCCAGCATTCCTTGAATAGCAGCCAGAGCACCCATGCGAATGACTTCCTGAGATGGCCAAGGAACGAAAGGCAGTTGCGAAAGCGGGTCCAGCATTGCTTTTGTTTCTGCACTCAGTGTAGCCACGGCTCTGTTTTCTGTTGTTGTGGATTGATCGGTTGTGCTCGTGTTGTCGCCGTTCTGGGCTGGTGTGGCCATGCCGTTTGTGATTTGAGTAGTAGGTGCATCGGCGATAGCGGGTTGTGGTTGTGAGAGCAATTCAGTCGAGATGTGGCCGCGGAAGGTGGGTGGTACGGTGGTCTTTGAGATGAACTTTGCATATGAGAGTAACTCTTCAACACCGACTTGACGAGTGTTTGGAGCGGGTTGTGAAGAGGGGATGTCGAGAAGCTCCTTGCGAGTGTCGGCCAGAGTGCGTAGTGTAGATTTGATCTTCTCGTCTAGGGCGTCGGCGGTGGCGCGTAGCTCGAGAATGCGCGAGTAGTTTGCATGATGTACAGCGACTGTTCTCGTTCAGTGAGCTTGTGATAGACACGATAGATGGAAGTGGAGCGCACGCTGTTCCAAGCTCTCGTCCAGTTCCTCGTCGGCTATGACTAGTGCGTCTGCTGCCGAGATAGACGGATTGTAGGCTGCGACTGACTCGACCAGCGTATTCAGCGCCGTCTCTAGACGCTGAAAGCGTGTCTGGAATATGCTGAGCATGTTTGAATGTGTTGATGGTTGCTAGAAAGGAAGTTGACCAATCAAAGGCCTGTCGCATTGGACTCCAAACAGTCCGCCAAGCCTCGCAATCATCATGCGAACACGCGACTCAGACACGTCTGCCATCAACCATCTCGTCCATCGGACCCAGAAGATACAAGACATCCTGATGATCTGCTAGAGTCTGTAACTCACGTGCTTCTCTCGCGAAGGCCTAGAGCGTTGTACTCACTATAAAAATGCACAATACCTTCGAGTAACGGGATAGTATTCACTGAGAAGTGATGTACTCGATGCTCTCTGTGGATACATCTCTGGTCTGGGAACCATTGTGCAATTTCAGAGCTATACGCGTTACATGCTCTTGGACATGGGGACGGTGGAACTCTGCCTTGAACACTGATTCAGGCAGCTTACGTTGGGCCTAACCACGTCGAAATGCTGCCGATTGCGTGGGTGAGACGTGGCAGCCGTCCGCTAATCATGCAGTACAAGCCTTACCATGCTCCTATCACAGCTATCAACCTGCATTCTTGCCACTGAGACTGACACATGACCGGTCTACCTAGGTAGCCTGCTGAACATGTACCCATGTAGGTTCTCTTGAATAAGACCTTGTCAGTGCCAGCTTGACGGTTTCTTGCCATCGTGTCTCGCTCCATCATTGCCCGGGCAAGCAGTGGCGCCCGTATAATTTCATTCCTTTACTCTGGAATACAACATCTGATGCCTAGCTGAATTCCGACGCTGCAAAACGGTCAAGAACCATGGACCTGCATGGCTTAGCACGAGCTCTCATGGACAAGCATACCTACCGTCCATCGTCCAGTGGTCGTACCACCCCTGACGGAATCACTCCCTTTCCTATCCGTCTGATCCATGAGAGGGCTCCAAGAAGGCGCCGTTCCGTCTCGTCCGATAGCAACAAGCCTCAGAACGACGAATTCTATCGTTACTGGGATCGCTTCCTTGCAACCTCTCCAAGTCGCGCCCTGAACACGTCTGCACTCGGTCGTCGTCTTGAAAGAACTCTCAAAGATGCCAGTGACGAAGAGAATGGTCTGCATTCTCAGGAAAGTCCAGCTGCATCCTACGAGCAAGCAAAGAAGGAGTGTCAGGCCAAGGTCCAAGCTATCGTAGCCGAGTGTACGCGCCTTAATCAGAGATACCGAGACAGGCAGTTTGAAGTTGAGCTTGCTCAGAACGACTGTATTGTCCCCTTAGTGGATGATGACATTAACTCCAACACAATACAGCCATCTGGTGTCAAGCGAATAAAGGTAGGCATTCATCAAGACCCATCGAAACCCCTTACACCTTTAAGACCCCTAGCACTCGCATCTACTAATCCGCTCAGTAGGACATATTTGAGAAGCCCGTGTTCAACGCAGAAGGGGCTTGTGGTGACGATGTCATGCAGGGCTCGCTAGGCAACTGCTGGTTCATCGCAGCCCTCGTGTCTGTTGCCGCAAAACCAGGACTCATGCAACGACTCTGCGTGGCTCGCGATGAAGCTGTGGGAGTTTGCGGTTTCGTCTTCTTCCGTGACGGAACCTGGATACCAGAGATCGTCGACGATCGCCTCTTCATACATGTCTCTGATGGCGACGACTTGTTTGTTGGCAAGTATGTAGACGAGAGACAGACGAGGAGCACTTTTAACAACAGCAACGACATCACCAAGCTGAGAGAGAGTCTGCAGAAGGGTGGCGAGGCACTGTACTTTTCGCGATGTAGGGAAAGCCAGGATACTTGGTTACCCCTGATTGAGAAGGCTTTTGCGAAAGCACATGGCGATTATGGTTCGTTGCACGGAGGCTGGGTCGGCGAAGGCACAGAAGATCTCACTGGCGGTGTATCAATAAATCTTGCACCGTCCGACATCATGAATAAATCACTGCTGTGGGAGCAGCTGATGCAGGTCAATGACACGTACCTCTTCGCTGGTGGCGCTTTCCATTACAAGGAGGCTGGCAGCTTCGGAAAACACGCGTACGCAGTACTTCAAGCTGTTGAACACAAGGAACTGCGACTGCTCAAAATCAGGTATGCACCTCCCCTTCCTTCTTTCCCCTGTTACTTCTTTTCCTCATTCTTTCACTTATTCAGCTTGATCTCAACAGAAACGTTGCTGATGTACACCAGGAATCCCTGGGGCAATAACAAAAGCACGGAAAACTTCGACGGTCCTTTCAACCACAAGTTCGAAGAGTGGAACGCTGAGCTTGTCGAGCAGCTCAAGTTTGACTTCAAAGATCCTGGTGTGTTCTGGGTGACTTTAGACAACTTCCTACGATACTTCGATTCCATCCAACGTACTCGCCTGTTTGACGAGAAATGGATATTGACCCAACAGTGGACCTCTGTCAATGTACCTGCGGGCGCAGTCACTTACCTTGACACTAGCTTCCAGATGAGCCTGTCTCATCCAGGTCCAGTTGTTGTTGTACTCGCCCAGCCGGACGTCAGTTACTTCAAGGGTCTGCAAGGTCGATACACATACTGCCTCCATTTCCGCGTCTACAACACCAAGGATAGAACTAAGTACCTGGCAAGAAGTATGCATGTTTCTAGTGGAAACTACGTCAACACACGTTCAGTCAGTGTCGATCTTGACCTCGAAGCCGGCAATTACAATATCTCCATCAAGATCGAACCCTCACGAGCACCCTATCGCACTGCAGAGTCCGTGATCGAATCCGAAGCGCCATACCGGAAGCAAAAGCTACTTCAAATCGGCCGCAATTTCGAACTCGCACATGCGAAAGGCAAGCTCCGAGAAAAAGAACAGGAGATCAGAAGGCAGAAAAAGGAACAAGCAAGAAGAGAGTCTCGTGAACGGCAAGCCAAACTGAGGAGACGAAGGCACGAAATCAAGGTCCGAGAGAAGAGACGTAAAAGCAGAATCGCGAAGGAGAAAACGGCCAGAGAACACAGCGATCTTCTCAGACGGGCAGGGTATATCCCCGTTCCTCCTCCACTTCTTGATGGCATGCCACCTCCCGTTACAGTCAACCTTGATAACATCAAAGTGACTGGATGCATGGACTTCCTCGACAATGACCCCAATGCTGAGTTGGATGACGATGACTTCAGGTGGGACAGCGATATGGATGGCGACATCTGTTCATCGTCGAGTGAGGATGAGAAGGACTACTATGCTGATGATCCATGGAATGCACTTCTTGTGCTAGGGTTGAGGGTGTATTCGCAGTCAAGTGCTGTCACCATCAAGATCCGTGAAGGCGATGAGACAGATGATGACGAACCCACGCCGGCTGCGAGTACAGCAGAGACAGATGATTTGGTCGATAACAAGGGCTCCACGGCAGAGGACCAAGGGCAGAAGTCCGAGAAGGTGCATGCTGAAGCTGAGTTGAGTAAATTGAACACTGCTATCAACGAGGACATCACAAAGCAGCCTTCAGCCTCGAGTGAAGCAACGCTCACGCCAGGCGAAGACGACAAAAGCAACACTGTGGCCGAAGCACCCTATGAGCACATCAACGACTCGACAACCGACAGCACAAATGGCACAACGATCACATTCCCCGAGCAAAAGAACTAGGTCCGAAGACCAGAGAAACCCCACCAGCGACCTCGGGGGGAGAGGATTTACAAGGTGTGTCGATTAGGGTTATCTTTTAAAAGCAGCAACCGGGACTCTCAACCACTGCCTGGGGGAAAGGACCTATGTGGTTGTGGCGAAAGAGTGGGCTTCTCCTGGGGATCGAACCCAGGTACCTCTCCGCCAGTGATTAAGGACTTACTAAATCGGCCATGGAACACACTGGCAGTGATTGCTGCTTGGAGTTGATGCAGCCTCTGCTGTATATGTAGGCTAGCAAGAAGAGTCTCACTGGTGGAGGCAAAAGGAGTTGCTAAGTGAAGGCATGGAGAAGGATCTCTCACCAAGATAGAAAGGGACATACCTAATGCTCTCATCTTTGATATACTACTGCGTCGGCTTCTCATCCTTCGGGTTCTTGTTGTGATCACCATGTCCTATTCTTCTCCAATGTCACTTGTTTCGACGCCTTCTTCCAGAGCCGATACGCAGCTATAACGCCTTTTGACCTCTCATCCTGCTTCCTTGCAAAGTCTCGAAACAATTCACTCCTGAGAATCAGCAATCCTCCAAACACTTTTCAGGTTCACTCCTACAAGCCTCCCTGTCAAAATACCTTCTGAGGTACCTGTGCTTCCTGCGAATTCCATAAACAGCCTACTGACACGATCAACAAGACACGACAGGATGTGCCATTAATCTCTACCTCTATGAACTCGCCCTCAACTCCCTTTGTCGCTGTGAGGATTATCGACAGAAGGAGCAACCATCGATCTAAGCTTCTTCCCGTACAACATACTCCACTCACAGGCGCAGAAGGAAATGCTCTACAATTGTCGCTTTTTTCAGGTCTTTCGTATCGCCATAGTTGCTCTCGATGCCGTTGGTCATGATGTTATAACGAGCAACTTTCCCTGTCTCTATACCAGGCAATGGAGAACTTCCATCCCGATCAATCATTTTTCAATGGGAATCACATGACCTGGTAAGAGATTTATAGATTCTGCATCATCTTTGTAGCAAGCACCTTTACGGTATTCAGTGCGCTCACTCTCGGAATTGATGGCTCACCCACCGTGCATACTTCGAGATAGGGAAGATGGCGGAGAAGTTCGATTGCTTCCTTTGTTTTGCCGCGATTTCCGAGTTCGGTTGCATTGATATTGGGCCAGCCGCGTTCGGGATCGACGACGAGTGCGTTGGGGTCTAGGTCAAGTAATTTGATGTAGAAGCTGTGATAGCCTGTTAGGGCGGCAATGGTCCAGTCACGGATATATTATGATGAGAGAGCCATGGCTTGATTATCCTGATTGATCGATCGGGTGATTTTGGTTCCAGAGATCTCAGAAGTTTGTATTGGGTTGAATGTGATGCAGTCCTTGCTAGCGAAGAAGTGATTTCATCATCGTGCATGCCTGGCTCGGAGACAGTCGCGCAGACAAGATTCCAGGCCACATCACTTCCGAATTGTACAATGACACTTACTCGCCCTTCTCGGGCAACGGAGCTTAGTTCGAAGTGGGATTAAATAGGTGAAAGATTTGAAGTAGGACATCAGAATGATCATTAATGAGTATACGAAATAAATGCTGGAGATATGAGAATATCTATAATGTACAAAGAAGAATCTGGAATTTCTTAGAGAACCAGAGCGAAGGCGCCCAAGAGGACAACGGCAAGAGAGCCGGAAACGGCGCCAGAGATGGAGCTGGCGGCACCAGTGTAAGGCATGAGGGTGTGGGTGCCGTTGGAGGCGCTGGAAGTCTT
Source organism: Aureobasidium sp. EXF-12298 (assembly GCA_024195555.1). Classification (NCBI taxonomy): domain Eukaryota; kingdom Fungi; phylum Ascomycota; class Dothideomycetes; order Dothideales; family Saccotheciaceae; genus Aureobasidium; species Aureobasidium sp. EXF-12298. The sequence goes on from SWBJ01000169.1 coordinate 58,553, forward strand.
GGATCCAGAGGCACCGGTGGTGGCGGCAGCACCAGAGCCAGCAGTGGCGGAGGCGGCAACGCTCTGGGTGACCTGAGCGGTGGCGGCCCAAACGGAGGTGTAAGAGGCAATGGCAGAGGTGTCGACGGAGGCACAGTCAACGGTGACGGTAACAACAGACTCGGGAGCGACAGTGGGGATAGCGAGGACAGCGGACTGGATGGATGAGAGAGAAGCAGAGGCAGTGATGACCGAGGCAGAGGCAGTGTTGTTGCTGTAGGCGTAGGTGGTGGGGACGACCTTGTCGGTGGTAGCGACGGAGGTGAAAGTGCTGCTAGGGGAGACAATGGTGCTGGAAACAACAACATCGGCAGCAGCGATCTGGTTCTTGATCCATGAGGCAGCAAGGTCGCTGTAGATGTCGAAGTAGTTGAGGTGGTCGGCGACAACGTCACCACCAGCGCAGATGGGGTCCTCAGCAACACAGTAGTCGTGGTACTTGGCAGTCCAGGTGGCAAGGTTGGCCAACTGGTAGGCAGGGCGAGGGAAGATACCGTTGTCGGGAGCACCGCTCAGCTGGTTGTAGGGCTGGTTGGCGGTGTGTCTGGTGTTACCGAAGGTGGTAACGGCAACGATTTTCTTGCCGAGCTCAGAGTTGACATCAAGGTTGGGCGAGGGAACGGTCATGCAGTCCTGGAAGAAAGTACCGCTTCCACCACCGAGGATGTCACCAACGATCTGGGAACCTTGAGAGTAACCGCTGATAACCAGCTTGGTGTCGGGGCAGCGAGCGCTGTAGGAGTTGAGTTGAGCGATACCGTTGGCAACACCCTCATCGATAGACTGGCAGTAAGGAGCCTCAACGGGATTGTAGAAAAGGATATCCTCGTAGTCGCAGTTCTCGAGGCCGTTGCAGATAGCGTTTACGAGCTTGCCCTGACGACCGGGGTAGGGCTCGTTGTTGCCTCTATCAAATGGATTAGCAGGAGAAAGGCATTTTTCGTATTGAATCCCTACTTGGCCAAGAAGATATGGACGTCGCTGCATGCAGACTGTCTGGCCTCGAGCTGAGGAAGAGAGGCAGCAGCAGAGGTCTGCGCAATGGCGAGAGCAATAGAAGGGGCGGCGACACGCATATTTGCTGTAGTTTTAACGAAAGTGGGTGCTTAAAGCAAAAAGGAGAATTAAAGAAAGATTAGTAGATATTAGAGTAAGCTGCTGTGATGAGAACGAAGAAAAAAAATATGTGGTGAAAGTACTTGGATATATACGTGATAACACTCACCAACGGAGGCAACGCTCAGAGATTGTGTTTGGGTCGGGCTTCGTGTTCGGGCGAGTGCGGGGATAGCGAGACTAGCGGCCGACTATTGAACGTGGAGATTGCAGCCGCGGGTCTGGCAGCTTCTGGCTACCTATCCAGCACTCACTCTGGTGTTATGAGACGAGGTACTCGAGTACTTGTGTGAGAATACGAGTCGTGTGAGATGGTGGTTAAGTGCCGTGGCTGGCGATTCGTATAATGCTGTGGAAGGGCTGATATTCCCTTCTTCCTACCTTGACGATAGGCCTGTAGAATCTCGAGGTGATTTACCCAGACGTTGCCTTCTAGACATCGATGTGTCATTCTTCGTTGGAGAGATGACGAGACCGTTCTGGAAACGGACTTTGGCCCAGCAACATCAAGAAGTTACACTGTGCCTGCTTGCAAGAAATTGGGAGCTGCACTTTGGTAGAAGGATTACTCGTGGGTGCAAACTTCACACTACTCGAGCACAACTCCGGGTAAAATGTCTGTGGCGCCAGGCACAGTGTGTTGATTGGAGGAAGGAAAGCCAAAAGCGGCACAAGATTCAGGTCCCAAAGAGTAAAGCACTGACCAGTCGCCTGTCTAGTCAGCAATTTCTCCCGAAGGGTCTTTCAAGTCTCAGTTTTGTGGGCAGCCATCCACAACAATCGCCAACAATCTCAGATGACAGAAAATTAATACGACTTCATTACTATTATTACCATCCCGCTCGACCCCTCACATCGCTATCAACCTGGCAACCGAGTGCCTCGTCCCGATCCCGTCGAGGCTGTGTTCTGACCGTCGAAGTCCTCATTTGCCTTTGATCGTGTGCTCGAATCATGAAACTACGTAAACATATCTCATGTCTTAACGGTATCGGAACCTTATCCAAGATCCTATTATAGGCTTCAGGCAATCGATTGCCTTGAAGCTACTTCTTCGCATCAATGACCCCAACTGGTACCCCGATCCAACGGCTCTCGCGATCTGTCAGATCGCTTGCGATGAGATCGGCGTTCTGCTCCAGAGTAGTCTCATATCTTGGGGCGTTCATACCAGCCAAGATCACCTTTCCGAGAAACGGAATGTGCTTGACCCACGAATCCTGCCACAAGGGAGGCGAGGTGGCACTGGCCGTCAGTTTGTTGTGAGTGGACTGCGCCGGTACGCTGACTTGTAGATTCTCGGCTGTCATGGTGCTTGGACAGAGTAGAGACCAATCAACCGAGTGAGACGGAAGGGCTCTGAGAAGCTTGATGTTCTGACGATGTTCGAGGAAGATGGGTACGCTGGAAGTCGTCAATGATACAGTATGCACACGCAATCAATTGACTTACTAATTTGAGAGCATGGTGTCTGTCCCGGGGAACTTCAGTACGCCCAAGCCTCCAAGAAACCAGGCTCGTAAAGGTTTGTTCTTTTGTGCTCCAGCTTGTTGCACACCTTTGAGCACTGCGGAGAAGATTTCTGGCAGGTTGTTTCTCTTCCAGGGCGCCATGGCTGCTAGGCCAGCAGAGTTGACGACCGCTTCGCAATCATGTTCCAGAATTGTTCGGCTGATCAACGATGAATCTGTGGCATTTCCTTCGACGACCTTAATTTGGCTGTATATGCTCGCTGGAAGGAGAGATTCGAGTTTGTTTGCCGAGCGGACATATGCGATCACTACATGGCCATGGGTAAGGAGCGCTGCGACAAGTCGCAGGCCAAGATTTCCGGTTGCGCCGATAAGAAGGACCTTCATGTTTGGTGCTTGGTATTTGGTACCAATTGTCTGAGGTATTGACTGTATTCTAGAGACTTCAGAAATCTGACCTTCGTCGACTGGTTAAATACAAACTTGCATTGGTGGTTCAGGCATCAAGGTAGGATTATCGGATCTTGCTCTCACCGCGGTCTGCTGCAAGTCGGAGTGTGTCGTACCAGCGTGGACAGACAAACACTTACATGGGTCAAGCTTGCGGACATTTCTGACAGCGACGTCCGAGATGTTGTATGTTAATGCTAATGCGACATTCGGCTCCGTCGCCGTCTGCCAAACAACTCATGCGTTGGAACAATGAAGGAAGCGGGGTGAACCTGAAGCCTTCGGGCAAATTGTTCCCCGACCCATACCTCGCATCAGCAATGCATTGGTCAGCGACCGTATTGACTTTCTCGAAGGATTCGGTCATGCGTAGAGTACAGTAACTCGCTGCTGCAGCGCTGCTCAGGAATGACGGTCTCTGATACATATGTTCGGCGTCCGCAGTGCGACGGAATCTCACAGTATCAACGCCACAACCATGCCTCGTCCTTGGGCAGATCAGCCATACAGTCTCATCAACACGAAGCCATTCTCACAAGACGTAGGTGTGTCCGCCTTCTTACCGAGATTGGACTCTCACACAACGACTGATCCGTACAGAGGTCGCATGAAGCTTACTATGTAGCAACACAAATGGCACTCGCTCACAATGGCATCATACGAGGTCTTAACTCCATTTACCTTCAAGCACCGAACCTACCAGCAGGAGATTCGACTGTGGCCCGCGACTTCCTGATCTACTGCCAATGCTGGAGCGAAAGTATGCATCATCACCATGATGCCGAGGAAGCAATCTTCTTTCCAGATATTGAAAAAATCACGAAGATCAAAGGAATCATGGAGCAGAATGTTGAACAACATCGAGCTTTTACACCAGGGTTCGACAAGTTCTACGAGTACTGCAAGACATGTCCCCCTAGGGGCTACGATGGAGAGAAGTTGAGAAAATATGTCCAAGCCTTTGCTGAACCGCTCACCAAACATTTATACGATGAGATCGAGACTCTACGAGCACTTGACAAGTACGACAGCGAACAGCTTCGTCAAGCGTATCGACGCTTTGAAAAAAGTCTAATGGCCACAGACAATGTCAGACTGGTCCTTATCGGTATGGACTTTTGATCGCTGACTTGTTGTAGTATCGCATCGCACCTTTAGTGTTCGGTACGGCAGATAGGAGTTTTGAGGGTGGTATACATGACTTTCCAGCTGTACCGTTCTTTGTGCCTTACATCATCAACTACATATTTGGCATGCGATACCGTGGGGTGTGGCGCTTCAATCCAAGCTCTAGTTGGAGAGATCGCAGAGAACTAGCTTACGTATGAGCCGATCGATACAAGTTTGACAAGTTGATCTACGAATCGCGGATACAAAAAACTGTTCCACCAGCGGTGATAGCTGACGTTAGACAACAATAACTTCATACTGACAATACAGACTCATCGACTCTCAAAGTAAGTTGTGGTCCCCACCCCAATCTCACGACTACATGCACGCGGGATTTAAGCCATCGAGATACACAATTATTTCCAGATGGTAGACAAATGCATGGAGAGCCGCCAATATCGCGACTCTCAGTGGTTGCTTCCTATTCACTGAAGGAACAACGCTTTTTATAGCTACTCCGTAACAGACCCTGGCTCATGGGAAGGAGCCAACGTCAAGTGCTCGAGGTTTCCAATAATCTTCATGGCTGGATCATTTTGTTTACTCGGTATTCACGGAAGATGCAGGAGCGACTTCGTCTGGACTTGAGCAGGACTCTGGCACACAAGCACGAAGAGCTTCTGTTCATCCATCCGTCTATCATCTTGTTCCCGCCATCGAAGAGTTCTTCGACTACTTGGTCCGTTCCAAGATTCTGAGTGTACGCGCGGCAAAGGTACTTGTTCATCTACTAGGTGACCAGCAGAAGCATATGCCTGAACTGGACTGGACTGGACTGGCATATATTAGTGGACAAAAGCGACATGAACCGAGAAGCGGTGAACCGCGAATATGATCTGCCAGAAGCTCACACACGTGCCAACACGCGAACCTGCCCTTAGCCAATCTCTGCCTCTGCAGGTATAAGCTTCGGTTCGAGACCCTGTAAATATATTAAACGTGCCTTGCTTATCCTTCTCTCCTCACTTCAACCATATTGCTTCCCATCCTACAGCATTCGTTCCTGCGGATGGTCATACCTACACAGCCTCAGGAGCGGGATATTCGCCTGCTCTGGAATCGATATGCAAGCAGATGCGTTTTGCGCGATTGGACAAGGCGACGATAAGCAAAGTGGCAGGCCATACGGTGGCATGAACAAGGATTGTATGTCGCGATATGATCTACCAATCCACTCAGAGTTTAATCCCGCCCCATGTGCTGAATTTTGTCACTCTCTTCACTCTCACGACAACACATACGGGGCGCTTAGAGCTATCGAAATGCACAGTTCCTTCTAGACGGTGGTATAGTCCATAGAGAGTTGATAACATTACGACTCTCAGTGGAAACTTCCTATCTGTCAAAGGAACTGTGCATTTATGTAGCTGTCCGCGTGACATAATTTTTCATATGGGGAGGTCTACTTTATATTGTTCCGGCACTCGGCCCTAAGTTCAATGTTCCGTCTGGCTAACGCAAATGATATAAGCCGTGTCTCTCCTTTGCTTTTTCTCTCTTCAATTCTGCAGTGGCGCATAGTATATCGGAAACATGCACATCTCTCTACTCGGAGTTACAGTGTCTTTGCTGTGTGCGAGCGCTACGGCGTTCACACCAGCATCAACCTCAGGAACAGACAAGCTCGACAATCATGGTATGACCAAGTTGAAGACGTACCTTCACAAGAACCGTGGACAAGACACTTGTGATTTGGACACCGCGGTCAAGCGTCAAGAATGGTATGTCCAAACAAGCCTCCTCCCCGTGTGCTAGATTTTGTAACCTCTACCTTATTTCTTCGAGAGCATACAGCGAAGTCGCTGCTATCAAGAGGCACAATAATGTCTACACTCGAGGTGTATCCAAGAAGAGCCCAGAACATATAGTATCTTAATGGGTACTATTTGTGCATTTTTATAGTCCTACGCGTTACAGAATTTCGCACACGGGGAGGCTTCATCTAGTCTCGGGCACGCATTAACAATATACTACAGGAGCACTCTCTCCAACTCTAACAAGAAAAAGTACATCAATGCTGTTCTGTGTCTCCAATCGAAGCCAGCAAAGAGTGGCAGCATTGCTCCTGGCGCAAAATCACGCTACGACGACTTCCTTGCTACTCATATCAACCAAACATTGACTATCCATGGCACTGGTAACTTCCTCAGTTGGCATCGTTACTTTATCTACACTTTCGAAGAAGCTCTTCGTAGCGAATGCGGCTACAGAGGTTACCTTCCCTACGCGAATTGGGGGAGGTACGCTGAAGATTTGTTGAATTCACCAATCTTTGATGGAAGTGCTTACTCCATCTCTGGAAACGGCGAGTATAGGAACCATACTGGAGCTTCGATTCCCAGTACAGCTACACCATTTATTCAACTTCCTGCTGGTTCTGGAGGTGGCTGCATCACGACTGGACCTTTCAAGAATATGACCGTCAACCTTGGTCCCGTGGCTCCTGTCTTCACCGATGTTCCTGCAAACCCTCGTCCTGATGGTTTGGGCTACAACCCTCGCTGTCTGCGTCGTGATATTGGTGTCTATGCTGCCAGTATCGCTTCCACAGATGTCAACAGCACCGATCTGATTAGACAAAACACTTACATTGGCGACTTCCAAACCGTCATGCAGGGTGACTTTGCAGCAGGTCTGCTGGGTGTCCACACAGCTGGCCACTTCTGGGTAAGTTCTGCGTTTCCAAACGCTTTTTTGCTGCGATAACAAGACTGACCTCGAGCCAAGGCGGGCGGCGACAGCGGTGGTGATATCTTCGTTTCGCCTGGTGACCCATGGTTCTGGTTGCACCATGCGCAAATCGATCGTACGTGGTGGATCTGGCAAAACCAGGACCCAGCGAGCCGCAGCAGTCCCAAAGGCAACAACTCTCTGGCTGGAACTATCACTCTGAACAACCTCCCTCCATCGAGAAACACCAGACTGGATGATGTGATTGATCTGGGTGTTAATGCAAAGAGCATTTTGATCGAGGATGCGCTGAGTACTACTGCTGGTCCGTTCTGTTATGTGTATGTCTGAGCGCCTAGCTCTCAGATATTCGATCTTATGTCCAGTTTAATGAGCATACAAGTATGAAAACTTTAACATTCGCATTGGCCATCTCTCTGTGTGCTGAAATCTGAGTCAATTCCGCGCTTCTCTCACGCAGCTCCATAGCGACAAACTCACTATAAAAAGGCACAATAGCTTGCAAAGTAGAGATGTATCCAAAGAGAGCCTAGAGTATGTTGCTTCTCAATGGATGATCCCCTGTTTCCTAAAAGTATTGTGCATTTTTATAGCTATACGCGTTACGAGCTTTTATACAAGGAAGGTACGAGGCACAATCTTAATCTTCTGCATCCGTTCATTCCCTTCTGCATTCATTCATCAAATGACACCAGCTGTACCGAAGAACAAGAGCTTAACGCAAAGATGGACAGAAGTATTGAACATAAAGATCAAACTGACTTTTCTAGCGAGCAGATCCTGAAGAGTTGCAAGCAAGTCGAGAAGATAAGCGAGGAAGCAACGGACGACTTGGCCAGTCACGAATTGTTCTCGGGAATAGTCCGTAGAAAACGAATCGAAGTCTTCCAGACAACGGATGTCAAGTCTCGCTCGTAACCGACATGGCACCTGTAACAGTGGTCAAGAACAATCGAAGTCTGCTCCCCCACAGGTCAAATTGCGATGGTCGCTCTCGCCCGGCTCTAGATTTATGGGTATGGTATGTCTCAGTGGTTCGACGGAACCGACGACGACGTAGACGCGTTCTCTACCCGAGATTGGACGTCCCGAGTTCCCATCAGACGTTTCGAATGCAACCGAATTGTATCACCAGCCAAAAGATGCAAGTAGTGGTGATGATCCAGAGCCGCTATCCATATGATTGCCCTGGTAGTCCACCATCGGCTATCAGATTGCAGTGTAGGCGATTGACGGCTTAGGGTTGAAGAACGGCTTCGGTTTAAGAGTGTCTCGGTCCGCACGCGACGACGCCGAAGGGCTCGTCATGGCTTCTGCGTAACAAGCTTGCGGTCTCGGTTTATTGGAGGCTCTGTTGAGGGAGGATAGGCACAACGTGGTGTAGAGCATGTTCACAAGGTTCTCGTGAATGTTACAGGGATCCACACGTACCAGCTACAGCTGGAGTCAACAATCTGGTGGTTCATCATCATCATGTATCTGCTCTGCATGAAGAGACGTTTGGATTGCGCAACTCCCAGGGTCCTATTGGCCATGTTGATGATGGTAAGAATAGTGTCGACTAAACACAGTCACGAGCTTGTGAGTGCGCCACAGGTTGTGTATACCAACGGTCGCGAGAAACGTACCGCGGCGCATGCATGTCATGTCCATAAGCTTTGTGGGAGCGAAACCCGCTTCGGTGACTTTGTAGCCCTTGTTTGCTCAACACCAGTGGTTTGACTTTACATGCATACCACTCTTTGAGATTGGGAACGTGTGGGATGTTCCCAGAAATGCGGGTGGTGAACAGCACGTTAAACCCTATTGCGCTGTAGGGGATGCGATCAGTGACAGTAGAGATCGGCTCGTTGCCAACAAAAGACAGATTTTGAGTGACATGTCGACGTGATAAAGCTTAAGAATAGGAAGATTGATCTGATGTCTGTTTGCATCTCCTGGTCTCCGGTGGATCATGTCGGTGGGAGTCTGCTGCACAGACAGATTATCAACAAACAAAGCAGACTCCATGACAACGAGTGCCTCACATTAGGTAGACTCTGGCCTTCTTGGCTTCGTTCTCGTCTTCTTTCTGTCAGAGCGACTCGATTAGTAAAGTCTTTGTAGACGACTCACAGTCATTGGTTTTTTGAATCATGGGTTGTCGCAGGCTGTGAGGTGGCAGTCAGCAGCCAGCATAAACGACGGAAGTGGTGCGGTGGCGGGCCGTCGGCAGGAGAAACCACCGCCGTGCAGCAAAGTAGGGCACGATTCATGGGGTAGAGCGGGTTTGGACCTGACTCGTAAGCAGATGCTGTCGAGCCGAGCCAGCAAATCGTGGGTGTTCAGACGATACGATTATACATGGACGGTGTTCCTCCAGGTTCATCGACTGTCATAGATGAATGCTGAGGCCGACGGCAGAATTAATGGGACCTGCGGGATATGGTGACAAAAGCGCATGTTGACATCTCGGGTCTTCGTGTCCGCAGAGCAGACGACGACAAGGCTGAGGTGCCGATCTGAGTTACTCCCAAATGGGAAGGCCGCTCGAGATGAGGAAAGAAGCATCGCCGTCTTAACTTTGAGCCGGACATGTTCGCATTCGCAAGCAACCAGGGCTGGGTGTGTGGGAGATACGCACGCGAGATGCATAAGTACCATCACGCCCCAGACGTCGAGTCAGTCGCGCAGCTGCTGACGGTCGGATCCGATGAGAAATCGCCGGCGGCAAGGCTGCGGAAAATCAGATGGACTGCAACGACGAGTCGCGGGCTTCACTGGCTTCACTTAGATGAAGCGGCTTCGTTTTACCTTGCATGTAACAAGCAATCCACTTCTAACACTCACAGCCGTTGCTCAAGTAGAGTCAACATGCGCTCTGTCAGGAGGATTTCCAAATGGTTTTCAATAGCCAGCATACGATTCATGGCCATGCATCAGGTTGACAGCCAGCCTAGATCTCATGCATGACAGATACGAGTGGAGGTCATAACTACGGAGTTGAGGAGAAATTGAATCGCTTGCTGAGACACTGGGAGTCATGTTGCACTGCACATGCGAAAAGTTGACATGAAGTAAGAGTCGCGAGGCGTCAGAAGGTCATGACATGAAGTTGAGAGAAACTTGAGCGACTCAAGGGCCGCCCGTCCTGTCATAATTCGTTGCATCTACAGAAAACTCCTTGACTCGAAGGCGCCCTTGCCTGAATCTATTGATACTTGTCTCCTGTGAACCAAGCATCGGGTATTATCAATGAAAACGATCTTCAAAGCCGTCATCATAGTCTACACTGCGTCTGATGAAGCGACGAGTAAACAAGAAATGAATGGGAAACGCAACGCTGGCCTGAATGCGACAAACAAGAAGGACGTCATCCACTAGTAAATAATATCATGCATCGGTGCTTCTTCCGAGCACGATACGGAGGTACGAGAAGCATTGTCTCAGACTACGAATATTGTTCCCGAGCTTACTCAGCGAAAGATTGTGACTCGTCGTGTCATCTCATGAACGAGACGGCCTGCGTCTGCCGAGGCAATCTTCGAGAGTCCTTTCCAGTTGGAGAATGGGGTTTCAGGGTTGTTGATACACTTGACTTGGTCCGCTCTGATCCGAGTAAGAAGCTCGATGAAACCGGATTCATCCTTGTTGTAGAACATCCGTCTTCCTTGGAAACAAAGATCCAGAGTCTTGAGCATGGTGTGGTCACCCAGTATGCGTAAAGTGTCCATAAGATCGCTGTCGTTGGTGAACCTCCGCTCGTCTGCATCCTTCAGATGAGTGTTCATAGAAGGCTGAGCGTCTTCAAACATGATTATCAAACGACGAAGCAGACTGACGTTGGCAAGACCGATACTTCTGAGAAAGAAACGGATGTCCTTATAGCCGATTTCATATACGTCGGTAGACCAACGCACAGATTGCTCCTTCTTGCGGCGCTGGAAGTAGAAAGTGTTTTCAGAGTACAGAATACTGCGACCTTCCTCGTGTACTTGTCGACAGGTTTGAAGAAGCGATGACGACCGGCTGAAGTTACTGGGGTGTGCAAAGTCCAGCTTCTCTTCAGAGACGAAAGCCAGCCGGTAGATCTGGTTGCGAATCTCGGCGGGCAGGTCTAGGAAACTGCGCTTTGATATTGTGTTGGGTTTGCTGATCTCGGAGGTAACGCTCGAGGTGCTCGAGTAACCTGAATCCGCACATGATTGGGAGCGAGGAGAGAGACTTGTGGGAAGCGGACGTATATGTGATTGAGCTTGAGCGAGCAGCGAATTGATATCGAGGTTCACAACCATGGGACCTTCATGACCGGGTGGAACCTCAATGGTCAGAGACATAGGTAGCGGATCTTTATGCGTTGGGCTTAGTTCAAGGAAACCACAATTTGAAGAAGAGTCGCTCTCCATGCCGGCCGGGAGTAGTGGAGTGCTTGGAGGGGAGGGCAAACGCTTGCGCTTCAAGGAAGTGTAGGAGTAACGGTCACTATCGTCGACATAGGGATCCAGAGTAGAAGTGACTGTGGTGGAGTCCAGGCTTCGCGTTTTGTGTAGACATGTATTTGTAGGGTTATATGGATCGTTATCTCGCGATGAGGGCTTAGTTGCAGTGGCTTTGGTTTTGCGAGCTTTGGTGACGGGAGCCATCTTTGAATGTGTGTGTGTGTGTGTGTGTGGTGAGATGGGCTAAGATCCAGGTTGCTAGAAGGGTTTCCAAGATGAAGAGACAGTTGCTTGAACACTGAGATGCAGTATCTGAGAGGATTGTTGCCGAGAGGGAAGGGGACTAAAGGCGGTTCAGAAGGAGGAGGAACGTGGCACAGGGCTGTTTTAAGGGGACGATGGAATCATGTGGTGATCGATTCGTACTGGTCTGCAGAGCTACCTGTATAAGTCAGCCCCGCGAATGAAATCACCTAGCGGAAGCTTGATTATATTGAGTGTGGCCTATACAGTGTCGGAGACATGCTCGGAGCGTTGATGCTCGGTAGGGCATGCTGAAAACAGCTAGGTTCAATGGCTGTACAGTTCTGAGTTTGAGAAAGGAGCTTACGCGACCTTGTGGATACATGCCGAACCACGGAGCATTGACGACATTTAGAGTTAGCGAAGGGACATGACTCCGGGACAGTCAAAGGCCGTTTAGGATTTTCCTTTGAAGGTTTTAGTTTTGATTGTTTGGCGAACCGCAGGGGCGGCGTAAGCAGCGGCAGCTATCAAATCTTCAATTTTTATGAGGCTGACTCGATGCGACGCAGGATTGGAACGTGAATGGCACGACCAGAAGGCGGCGCAGCAAATAACGGCACGGGTCTTGCTGCATTACATTTGGACATGGCAGGATCAATCCCGTGGTAATCCGTAGATTACGGGTAATTGCTCAGACCATGTCACAACGGTCATCAGAATGCAGCCTGCAGGATACTGAGATCGCCAAGATGCACTTTTATCCGATTTGTGCTTCTGTTCTTCCGGAGCCAGTTCCGTTGACATGAAGATGCAGGGCTTCTGCAAAGCACGACCAGCGACCATCAGTATTGGACTCCTCTAGTATTTCGTGACTTTTCATGTGCCGATTCTGTAGTAGGACAATGCTATATTGGTTCCATCTTGAATTACGGTATCCACGATCACATCATAGTGTTCCGTGGAATACGTGCGGCTCATACAAACAAGTGAGACGCAATTCATGCTTGTCTTGTAATTATGTACCATTGCATAACGCAATGAAGTATCCTTGATGAGATCAAACAGCCAATACGTGATATTGTCTATACACGAGCACTCTGAGTATACCGCGTCCTATTTAGATGATGTACCGACCTGTGCTCGATTACATGAGATATAGACAGGGTCATCCCCTGAGACAAGCTCGTATCCGTAAACTCGTATTCGGACTTACTCGAAATTGTGAAGCGACGGTGACTCAGCCGAGTCACCGCGGGGAGCTGGACTGGAGGAGACTATAAAGAACACAGAACAACAACTTTGCTAGTCACCACTCAAGAACAAATTTCAATCTCATCGCTCTATTCAATCGCAAACAATCTGCTTCAATATCACTTCGATTCCCCAACTACCATGTCTTCCACACCTTCAAAACCCATAAATTTTTACGACATAGCATTCAAAGCACCTCGAGAAGAGACGAACTCCGCCCCGAACCCATGGAAGGCCAGGCTCGCGTTGAACTTCAAGGCTCTTCCCTACACCACGACCTGGGTACCTCTGCCGGACGTCGAAAAGGTTCGACGAAGCTTGCAAGTCCCTGCTTGTCGAAAGTTCGGCGACGGCAGCGACTACTACACCCTGCCTGTGATTGAGGATCCCAACACGAGCGAGAAAGTTGGTGATACCTTCTACATTGCAGTGTATCTGCAGAAGACGTACCCGGACTCAGGCTTGGATCTGTTCCCGGAGCAGAAACTCGATTATGTGTTTACACCAGACCAAGCATCTCCAATTCCTATGACAGATGTCCGTGGAGGAGAACACGATGAATACGCGCGGTTCAACATGAGTGTGGACGAAGTATTTACTGCTCATGGTATACTCTCGCTCCATGGCATGCTATTGGAGCCAGCCGGCGAGCAGGTCTTTGTCAAGCGCGCCGGGGTGGACTCGTTCGATGCCTTTGCATGTGTTGGCGAGCAGCGAGAACAGGTCATGGTGTCTTTTGAGAAGAAGCTGGAAGGACTAGCCGATATCTTCAAAAAGGATGAGAGCGGACCTTTCGTCCTCGGTACAAAGGCTAGCTATGCGGATCTCATTGTTGGTGGATGGCTACGTATGGCCAACAGGACCCTCAAAAGTACCGAGTGGAACGCACTCAGAGGCTGGCATGGTGGTGTGTTTGGTCAATTGCACGATGCGCTTGACAAGTATTCGCAGACGGACAAGGGACGTGAGGTCTAGATAACCCGATCGAGACATTGTATCCAAAAGTCACAATTTCAAGTAGGCACACGGATCGCAAAGTGATTAATAGGAAAGTGATTGAATAGTGATGTTGAGTCTGAGAAACTTCGGATGAGCTACAGCCTCTCAACTAGTGCCTGATGGGGGTGTCTCGGCTCATCATGGTCGAAGACGATGTCGGCCAAGGCAGTGTCAAAAGATGACACGATACAACATGCTGCTCAGGAAGTGCGAAAATCGCCTGCAAAAACGGTGGTTTGGGACCCCAGACGTATCAGCAACACCCACGTCGCAAGACAGAAGCCTTACGAGTGAGATTGTCTGCCGGACAGGTCGTCTCATCAACGCAGTTTTAGTTGTAAGGGAGGGAAAGAGGTGGCCAGGCGGGAGCGCAAAATATAGGCGTTCGCGCACTGGCCAGCGGGCACTAACCGGATGGAGAGAGCGGGATCATGTTGCTAGGCGGAGGTGAGTGATGTCGACGGTTGCAGAGTGAGAGGCTCTCTGGCAGTTGCTTCTTGTCAATCAACACACAATGTCAGCCTTGAGGACGACATCGCTGCTGCGGGCGTCTCGCATAGCCAGGCGGCCGTTTGCTGAGGCATGCCGCCCTGTCCAAGTGCAAACACGCCGTGCTCTGTCTATCGAGGGACAGCAGAAGGTACTCTATCGTCAATGCGCCACCATGCAATCGTCAAGACACAGCTGACACTCCTACCAGCTGCTCTCGGCCGATCTCGAGGAGGCCGACCCTACTGTCTATAACATCATCCAAAAGGTCCAAGATGCTCAATTACTACCGGCTATACAAGAGACTGACCCCCGCACAGGAGAAGAGGAGGCAAAAGCACTTTATCAACCTGATTCCTTCGGAGAACTTCACATCTCAAGCTGTCCTGGATGCTCTGGGCAGTGTTATGCAGAGTGCGTAACCAGTCGCTATACCGACAAGGCCATACTGACCTGAGCAGACAAGTACTCGGAAGGATACCCCGGAGCAAGATACTATGGCGGTAACGAGCACATCGACGAGGCCGAGAGACTGTGCCAGCAGAGAGCTCTCCAGGCTTTTCGTCTTGACCCCGAGAAGTGGGGTGTCAATGTTCAACGTACGCGAGAGTCCTTATCGTTCATAATTGTACTCAGCAGCTCACACTCGTCACAGCCCTGTCCGGATCACCCGCCAACCTCTACGCCTACTCGGCTCTCCTCAACGCACACGACCGTATCATGGGTCTCGATCTTCCCCACGGTGGCCACTTGTCACACGGTTACCAAACTCCTACAAAGAAGATTTCGGCCATCTCAAAGTACTTCGAGACGCTGCCTTACAGACTCGACGAGAAGACTGGTTTGATCGACTACACCAAGCTGCACGAGCTCGCCATGCTCTACCGTCCCAAGATTATTATCGCCGGAACCAGCGCCTACAGCAGACTGATCGACTACAAGAAGTTCCGCGACGTTGCCGACAACGTTGGCTCATACCTCCTTTCCGACATGGCTCATATCTCCGGTCTCGTCGCTGCCGGCGTCATTCCCTCTCCATTCGACTACTCGGATGTTGTTACCACTACCACACATAAATCTCTACGTGGTCCTCGTGGTGCAATGATCTTCTTCCGCAAGGGTGTCAGAAGTGCCGATAAGAAGGGCAACGAGATCATGTACGACCTTGAAGGCCCCATCAACTCATCCGTCTTTCCTGGTCATCAAGGCGGCCCTCACAACCACACAATCACCGCATTGGCTGTTGCCTTGGCGCAAGCACAAACCTCTGAGTTCAAGCAGTACCAACAGACTGTTCTCGACAACGCTAAAGCCTTTGCTTCGCGCCTTGGAAACACCAAGGACAAGGGCGGTCTTGGCTACTCGATCGTTTCTGGCGGTACTGACAACCACTTGGTTTTGATCGATCTCAAGGACAAGAACGTTGACGGTGCCCGTGTTGAGCGTATCCTCGAGCTTGTCGGTGTGGCTGCCAACAAGAACACTGTGCCCGGTGACAAGTCGGCCATGAAGCCTGGTGGTCTCCGCATGGGTACTCCTGCCATGACTACTCGTGGCTTCCAACCCGAAGACTTCAAGCGTGTTGCAGATGTCGTCCACCGTGCTGTTGAAATCACTCGCAGACTGGACGGTGTCGCAAAGGAGGCCGCTGAGAAGGCTGGCCGCAAGAACCCTGGCAGCGTCAACGCCTTCAGAGAGTACGTTGGCGAGGGTGAGGAGATTACCGAACTCGTTCAGCTTAGAAAGGAGGTCGAAGACTGGGTAGGCACATTTGCACTTCCTTGGTCGAAGGCCGAGTAGGCACTTTCGCTCGGGACAAAGCATGAACATACCTCGTCTTTGAATTAATGGGTTGCTGGGGAGCAATTGTAATAACAGGAACAATGATAACGCATAGCAGAAAATTACTTGGACTTGCACATTGTGAGTGAATAAAAGAACAATCACAACGATCATTTTTTTCTCATCCCCTCACAATACTTTCTCTGTGTCTACGCCCCACGAAATCAATTGTTTTCAACATGATGTTGTAACTCCGGACGATGGAGGGGGGCGTGCAAATAAATGCCTCTTTTTCGCTGTTCCTCATTCGTATCACCAACGCCGCACACCTTGCCCCCTTGCAGATCCATTACCTAAGAATCCGCTTACACACCCTCCCAAACACAACGCCATGCACATCATCGCCGCGAACCCTTCTACCGGCGCAAATCGCAATCTGACCTTTGACGACAACAATGCGTTTACTTTCACATCGACCTCCACCAACGACACTACGATCGAGCCAAACAAGGTACCTTGGTGAGTTTATGTTTGCTGCTCTTCTGGACTATGGCACGTGAGATGGCTGATGGAGGACAGGTATATGGGACAATGGACTACGCCCGCTACGGCTGTGCTGGAGGCCTATGTCTTGGTTTCGTTCTTGGTCTTCTTGATCATGTTCATGATGTGTATTCATCGCCATGGTTGTTGTGTAAGTATTTGCTTTCTCTCTTTTTCTTAGACACATTTGTCCTCTTTCTTCATGGTCATCCGTTTCAATTCACTGACTGTCCCAACTATAGTATCTCTGTCGCTGCAGACGCAGAAGAAGAGCTGCTCGATACCAACAACAGAGAGTTCGTGTTTGGAATGAACAACAAGTCAATCCCAACAACATCCAAGAAGACTCTGACGAAGACATCGATGGCCCTGAGATCAACAGCATCCGGTCTAGAGATCCTGCTGCTGTAGATGCTGAGAATGGTGGTCATCGTGTGCATGACATTCAGAGATTGGAGAGGGCTTTGCGCGTTGCTGGAATGGCTTGAGGTCGCACAATCAAGGCCATGAATGGTTGATGGATTGGAAACGGTGGAAGAGGTGATGAGATTGCGTAAAGAAAGCATATGGAAAACCATTTGATGCTGGTCACGAAGTCATGAATAATACGAATCGCTGGATCGAAATCGAAACATCTTTCTTGAAAGTGAATGATCAACAGTTCTCTCCTACTGTGAAGGACAGGTGAAACCAGTCTCTCTTCTAACATGAACAGAGTCTTGTCGTGAGTTGTAGACTGTCACAATACCATGGTCAGCGCCCCTCTCTGGGCGGGATGCAGCGATACTGCAGACTTCGAAAATGCAAAAATGAAGTCGCAGATCAGCAGTATAGCTTTTACACAATAAAGACATACAAAAAGAATAACAAGTGAGCACCGTGAGTTGGATTCGAACCAACGACCTCCCGATCCTCGAGAGAGAGTATTAGGGACTTAGGTAAACGAACGTAGGGACTTAGGTAAACGAACGTAGGGACTTAGGTAAACGAACGTAGGGACTTAGGTTACCGGATCGGGTGTGCTGACCACTGCACCACCACGGCTTTTTTGGCTTGTTGGAGGAGACAGAAGATAACTTGTATATAAAGGTTGGTAAAAAGGGTGGGTCGTTGCGGTTGCGTGAGGGAGTTTTGATAATTAGGCTTTTGGGATGCTTAGAGTTCAAGTATGACACCAGATCTGGCCGAAAACTTGTATGGCTGTGAATTTTGATATAGTATGAGCAGATAGCGGGGAGTTTCACCAGATATTTTGTAGTGTTATAGGATGGACGTGCATTGTAATGTTTAGATCTACATAGGTATTATAGAGAGTGTATCAATAGTCAAAAGATAGCAAAGAGGCAAGGTAATTGGGTAGCAAACTGTATGGGCGATCATGAAAAGATACATACCTATCTCTATCATTGCAATTTCCCTACCACTATCTCTCGTCCTATTCCCACACCCAACACACACAGATCATTGAGTTCTGGATGTTGGGCACAGGAAAGAGGGAAACAAAAGTCACTGAGAATGAGTCAGCACAGAATCTCCACTTTGCAACCGAACAACACGACTGCGCAAGGCTTCTCGCCTCAGAAAAGTCGAATGAACTTGACCCAATTTGAATAGACGACCTTGTGGTTGATCACACAGAAGCATTTACAGGCAACTCTGTCCCGAAGATTCACCGGAACGCACAAACATATATCAAACCAGCGTCGACTCCTCCATCAATGGACCTGTGGCGCAGCGGTAGCGCGTGTGATTCCAGTCTTTTCGGGACATCCACAAGGTCATCCGTTCAAATCGGGTCAGGTTCATTAGAAATCATAACGCGAAAGCCTTGTGAAATCACTTTTGCCGTCTCGTCACATCCTCCAGAGGATGAGTGCTTTTTACTCTGTAAAGTGTCTGACAGTTCTCGAAACCAACTTGCTTAATACTGCTCAAGTAACGTCCAGCAAGTGTGAAGGTTCATTAGAAGAATTGGAGTGAAAGCTCCGAAGATTCCTTTTGGTCCATAGCACGTCCCAATGCCAAGATTTTGTTGATGACTCTGCTTAGCTCTTGCCTGAACAACATTGATGAAGACGAAGAATATGTTCTTTTGCAGAAACAGTGACTTTCCGTTATTCCTGGCTCTTCTGGCTGTGTCAATGTCGACTCGAGACTCTACAAACACTGTCGTCAACAAGGCATTGTCCTGCTTAGGTGTCATCTTGGATCATCATTTCACTAAGAAGCATTTCAATCCATCGCGTCGACTGGCGACCAGCCTCCATCAAGGATATAGAGAGTTATTTGTTCGACTACACCTAGCACTTTGGCAATCACATGATGAAACAATTCGATTCAACGAACGTTCAACAGTATTCTTTCCACAACATGAGGCAGGACCTTCCGTCGGGATCACAGTGGATGGGAGGGAGTGAAGAGATGAAACGAGTCATCTGACATATGGTGAGTGAAGCGAGGCACTGACGAATGGAAGCGAAGGATGCAAGCGCCGGACTCACGATTGGTGTCACCGTCCCTGCATGATGCCCTTCGTCGATCTTCACGACGACTCGAGACTCTGGTTCAAATACCGCAATACATCAACCATCATTTCTTCAAATGCACGATGGCACTCGTAGGAACCCTTCTGTTCTGCACAGCCTGTGGCAGCATCCTCGCACGCTGCCCACCAGATCAGGACTCGATCAAATGCGACGCATGCTCAACGCTAAACAAAAGTACATGAGCATCATCGGGACATATGAAAAATGTCTTGTGCTAATTCGTACAGACAAATGGCCTGCCTCTCAGAAGACCACAAGCGCACCTGATGCATTTCCTTCTCGCCTTTTCGACAAGCGCTCAAACGTGCAGATCTTGACGGCTGAGGATCGAGACACATGGGCTACGACACCAAAAGCTTGTCCCAAGTGTGAGAATGGAGAGCTGAAATTTCGCGATGTTCAGACTCGTGGAGCGGATGAGGGTAGCACTATCTTCTACAAGTGCCCTGCTTGCGGTCATGATGTCGCGTTCGTATGCTGATAGATGTGAAGATTCAAGGAAGACAACTGAACGGTTTGCACTCGGTGCATTTCGCGATCAGATCCGAAGATGAGCACGTCGGCACTCCTTTATCCAACAAACCACACTGGACCGGATCACAAATATCCTGACGTTCATGGTTGCGACGTCAGTGTTGTGCAAAGTGGAGGCCGCGAATCTGGCACGAAGAGCCTCAACAGCGCCAACTCGGCCTCAGCACGGGAGCAATATCAGAAACAAAAATCCAGCACAAACACATTCGGAACATACCTGGAGAGCTTGAAGAGGATGAATAGAATGCGGAACATATCTCGAGGAAGACACGAAAAGACAACAGACCGTAATGGAAGACCGTGAGTATAAGCAAGACGTTGACCCCTTTCGCGTTCCCCTACCCTTATATACTATTTTTTTTAGTACCCCTTTTACCAAGACGAATCACCCCCGGTGGTTCGGTGGCCGAGTGGGATGATTACCTGCAATGATGGCTGAGCGTCCAGCCTCATCACCTGACGTTACTTGAAGAATTACACTGCCAGATGTATATTCGTGGAGGTCGCGCCCCTTCATGTTACAGACGACGGAAAGTGTTTCCGAAGTGGTTTTTTGCTCCAAGATCACGTACCAAGATCCAGAGGTATGCTAGAGGTGATGGTGTTGTGGTATTGAGGTATTGTGTTGGCGAAGAAGGGACGGTGTGGCTGGAGAGCTATCACGGTTTTACGCGTCAGTCGTGGACTCGATTCTTGCGCTCGTCGTCTTTTTGCACTGCTTTCGCTGGAAGGTGAAGTCGTACTGGCTGATCTTGTCAACGTCAGGCAGTTGTGACCCTCGAAGCCAAGATATGGTCGCGGTATAGCCCGCGTCGTCGCTCAACACCTGATATCAGACCTCGCCGTCGCCGCCAGCGGGCTTCAGGGTCACAGGGCAAACTTCACAAACATAAACTTGTAAGTCTCGTCGCTTCAGATCGCTCTGGTAGACTATAGGTTCTCGACACGCTGATTTCGCCAACCCCCTTTTTTCTTTCTTCTCCCCTATTTTTTATATCTCGAGCCCATCTGGGTCCATCCCTGCAGCGACAGCACTATCTTGGCATCGAATTCAAGCGTAGTCTTCCAATCGTATCTGCTAGTCTTTTCCTTTGCTTCGGTGGTTCAAATGGCCTTTTACTCTTGACAAAGTACAGGTCTCAAAGACCTATCTCTTCGTGTACGCGAACAGAAGAACCATATATACGCGGCTTTCAAGAATAGAGCGCCTTGAAGATCGCCGAATACCCTTGCATACCCAAAGAAAAATGCCATTTAAAAACAAAACATCAAGACCAACACGGAAGGGACGAATGACAACCACCTCCTAGGATTCTGCGCGTAAGTTTACAAGTCTGCGAGAATGAGGGCTGAAAAACAATGCCAGGGTATTTCATGATGAAGACCATGCGATCTAGTCTGGCTTCTCTCTCCTATCACGTTCAACCTGCTAGTGTGATGTTCGTAGAAAAGAACCAGAGCTCACAAAAGACTCGGATGACGGGGTGCCGACTTCCTGCCCAGACTTTTGCTGCCGCT
This sequence comes from Aureobasidium sp. EXF-12298, assembly GCA_024195555.1. Taxonomy (NCBI): domain Eukaryota; kingdom Fungi; phylum Ascomycota; class Dothideomycetes; order Dothideales; family Saccotheciaceae; genus Aureobasidium; species Aureobasidium sp. EXF-12298. The sequence continues at coordinate 79,817 of SWBJ01000169.1, forward strand.
CACAGCGTCGATGCGATGGGGACTCACGGGTGGGCTCTGGTCGCGGTAAGGGAATCAAGATAGTATTCATCTGGTTGGTCGATGGAGGATGAATGACATGTGAGATCGCGATGAAATGGAACCATGATCAGGGAGAATAAAACTTTTCGCTCTTTTATAGACAAAAGTGACTCTCAATATACAAGACTATACAAGAAGCCATACACACTTATTTACAACTACTTCCTCGGTGGCTCAGGGCCTTGCTCATCAGCCCTCTCCTCCTCTCCCGGCAACATAATCTCATGCCCATTTCCATTTCTAACCTTGAAGCTCGCTGCGGCTCCCAAAGCCGAAATAGCAGCGACATACCACCATGCCATACCCACCACCCCCCGTTCAAGCCACATACCATACCAGGAAGCAGATAAGATAGGGCCAATGGTTCTAAACAGCGCACTGTCCGCCTGACCCAATCCATGAATGGTAGCCAACACAGAAGGATGGGGTGAACTGTTATTGAGCAGCAAGATAGAAGCAGGCAGAGCAAAAGTACGAGCAGCGACTTGAAGGAATACAACGCCGCCGATGCCTAGCCAGATCCAGAAACCTGATGCTGGGAGTGGGGAAGCAGAGTCCGAGGGCATGAGCGCAATATATGGTGCCAAAAAGTATGCGAGAGGAAACAGGAAAAGCGAAGAGCGGAAACAGCGCATGAGGCCGAACCTCGCATTGGCTCGTGGATATAGGACGAATTGGAGGATGATGCCGATGAAGCCAATGATGGCCATCGCGAGACCGATCGTAGGAGGTGGGAAGGCAAGACCACCTCCAAATTTGAAAACACCTCTTTCTTGTTTTTGCGGCTTGCCGTTCGTGCTGTTTCCAGGCACGAACTCGCGGGATGTAGACAGGAATAGAATCCACAAGGTTGAGAAAGCACCCATGTGAAAGTCGAAGATGGCGATGGAGAGAAGGGTCCAGCATACGTTGGGTGTCCACACGCGACGGAAAGGCAGACGTTGCATAGGGCGCGTAGCATGCGAGTCTTGTCTTTCACGGGCTTCGTTGGCGTCGGCGATGCGATCGAGTTCGATGCTTCCTTCCTCGCGACCTGACAAAAGTCCTCTCCGGGCCATGGCTGTCTCGCCGACCAACTTGTAGCCTTTGTTCTTGACTTCGTACAGACGATTCCAGATGCCCTTGGCAATTGTAATCGGGTTGAAAGCCCCAGCGTCGACTTCGGTGAAGCCTTTGAGAGTCTCGTCGAGGAAGAAAGTGCAGAGTAGTGCTTCAATGATGAGTAACAGACTGCAGAGAAGATTGGGTGCGGCGTAGGGGTGGTTCTTCATCCAGGCGATGCCTTCTGCACCACCGAATGTCGAATTGGGACCGAACAGGTGAGGATATGCCGCTACCGGATCAGCAAGAAGACCGCTAAGAACTGTTCCATATATTAGCATGTGAGGGGCAGGTGTCGGTGACAGGTGCGCAGCTTACTCGGGCCCAGAACATTGGCAACATTGAAAGCAGCAGGAAGGAGCAAGAAAGCACGTGGATGCCATCGCTTGTCGGTGCGTTCAGCAACCATGGTTCTAGCTGCTCCTACTGTGCCGTTGATAGCTCCACTCAAGACTCTCCACGCGACAGCCTGTTGGTAACTAGTACTGAAGCCTACACCAATGCATCCAATCGCAGTGCCGATCATTCCAATATTGAGGACCAATTTTCTTCCTACTCCTGGCTGATCTGCAGCGCGACCCCAGAGGATACTCGTGACAATCTGAGCAGCAGTAAAGCTGCCCTGAAGCATACCAGCCTGATGCGATATGACCGAGTCGGGCTGGGAGCGATCGAAGCTCTTGAGCTGGTGTACCATGTATGTCTGCAGTGCGGCCATCTGGAAGAAATCGACGAAGCGACTCGCGGCAAGTAGAGCGAGTTGGCCTTTGTTGGGCATGTTTGTCCATGTCGCGGGCTCGGGAGGATATGTCACCAGGCCTGGTGCAGGCAGGTTGCCCAGCGGGGTCGTGGCTCCAGAGGGTAACTGCGGTTTACGGTCGACATTGGTGTTGAGCTGGTATGGCTTCAGCGAGGATGATGACCGCGGCATTGCTGGCTTGGACGGGGTGCCAGGGCCGGTGTCATGATCAGGGACAGGCGTGGTTCCAGTGCCGGCTTCGAGAGCGTGCGGCGTCGTTGGTCCGCTTCTTGGTCCATCTTGGTATGCGGGCAGCTGCCGTTCGAAGTAGCTTTCCTCCTCTTCTCTTATGTACGGCGATCCAAACGGCGAGCCGGTGCCCTCGCGTTCCAGACGTGAAGGGTCTGCATTTTGGTAATTCAATGATCGTTGGCGAAGGTGGCCAGCTTTATGATTTCGGTGCATAGCTAAAAGTGCGTACGCAATGCTTCCAGTCCTGTCCCAAGAATTTCCACTCGAAAACGCCGCTGATGACGTCCAGAAAAACACGAGCTTCTCAAAACTTCGTATTCACTCCCCTCGCAGATAGATATAAGAAATGAGAACGGAGACGGAGATAACAGATACAAAAAGGACAAGTCCACCCTACCACGGACAAGATCGACCTTGTTCGCTTTCTCATCCTGTTCATCTTTCTGTTCCCACCATGCCAAGCCGGATGGCCATCTGCACGCGACTGCTGTCCGCCGTCCGCCGTGTCAAGCTCGCGCATATTAGAAAGTGGGTCTCTGAGAAGACTCCGCCCCCTACCTCTTTGCCAGCCCTCATACGGCGTACACACTTGGTCAATCGATTCCAACACGCTGTCGTACCACTAATAATTTGCTCCAATGCATTCCGCCGACGACGTTTGCACCCACTCGCAAACATGCGGCAAGCCACCATATCCGTCATCCACCAGCAGGCCATTCTCAACGTCGTGCATGATTCGTAGGCGAAGAAAATGTTTGTTCATGGTTTCAAATTGGCAAGGTTATCAGGTTTCACATTTTCTGGCCTCGATGAAGAAAGACAGGCTTTGTATGTAGATCATGGTTTTCTTGATATTGTGACTCGACTTTTGCTCCTCCCTGCAAAGACATTTTTGGTATCATATAAACAAAATCTCAGTACTCGCTGAGTGCCATCAACACGCATGTGGTTCGACTAATTGCGAATTATTCAATCCTTTCAAGAAACAGATAAAACTCCAACCCAAATGCTCGCTTTGGATATAGTGGTGATGCAGCATCGAACAGAAAAAGAACACAAGACATAGGAAAATGGTTAGAAGCGGGCGATCCTTCAAGATCGATCAAGGCATTTTTCTTCTTCGTCGACTTGGACGTACTTCTTGCCTAGCAGCTTGATACTGATGGCATCTCTGACATCAGACACCCTTCTGACAAAAGAGCTGGTCATGGCCCCTGACAATTGCTTGCGGACGAGAATCAAAGCAAAGACGAGGAAACCGACTCCAGCAGTTATTCCGAGGACGCACACCAGCAACCGTGCCTTGACGGCCTGTTGGTGTCGTACTTTCTCCTCTGCTGCTTCTTGCTCGGTTGCGCTCACTGGCAGCTCCGCGTAGTATGAGCTTGTGTCGTATCCACGGTTGTTGCTGAGGAACTCGTCCTTGACATGGCTGTAAGGATCAAAGTGTGCATCCTCATCGCGGATCGGCTCTGCCTTTCCACACGCCCACTCATCGCAGTGATCGCGAAGTGTGATACTGGGAACAAAGGTCTTTTGGATAACACTTCGCTCAAGGGCATTTCCATCCTTGTCCAAAGCCTCAGCGAAGCCCCAGGTCGAGACGTTGTTGTAGCGCATCACGGTCTCGAAACCAGTCTTCTTGGTATTTCCAACCAAGTCAAATGGTCCAGTTCTGTTCACGCTGGCGTAAAAGTTCCACGATGCAACTTCGGTTGCTCCGTTCCATGAGACGTAGAAGACCATGCCGGATTTCTCGTCGTTCGTCTTCGAGTATGTCCATAGAGCAGGCTTGGTCAGTGGCTGACCAACCCAAGGAAATTTGTGTGAGCGGTATATCATGACGTTGCTGGCACGGTATGCGACTTTTGCGTACATGACGGCTGATCCGTCGGCTGTGTGCTCGCTGAAATAAGGGTGTTCGCCCCAGCCAAGATGAATGTTGCCATTGGGAAGAACCTGCATGCTGCCCTGAGATCCCGAGAGCATACCACCGGATGGTTCAGGTGCGCCGTATTCCTTGATCATGGTTGCGGTATTCGCGATGTGGTCGATCGAAACGACATATCCGTGTGAGAACTTGTCTGTTCGGTTGAAACCGTTGCTGGCATTGTCGTAAAAGGTCATAATTGTGTGAGTCTCGTTCTCGCTGACCCAGCGAGCGTGATGTTGCGAAGAGAAGTTGAAGTTCGTCTGATGGAAAGTCGGGTTCGCGCCACCCATCTCCCACATGATGGATCCGTCTACACCAGAAAGTTTGTAGATTGCGGCCATGTGTCTGGCGGAGATTAGGTAGTCGCCATCCTGGTTCTTGTCGATGGAGTTGATGTGGAAATAGTCCCAAGGAGTGTTTTCAGTCAATCCGTTTCCGGATGTGTCTGTTCGTCCTGGGAACGTGTAGGTCAAGCTAGGGTCGAGGTGATCCGTACTTCTCCATTCAAACACCACTCTGCCAGTCTCGATCTCGATTTCTTGAAAAACACCCTCGACAATCCAGCCCATACCGTTCTTGATCTGGAACTTGGGGTTGGTAGTCAAATCGTACATGCGCGGCTGATAGACGGTCATGAGCGCGGTGGTACCGTTCGAGTATGGAGTCAATCTAAACTCGTGCATATCGCTTGACGCGCCGGCTCCAGAGCTCTCGACTGTCTTGACGATACGGTAGTTTTTATCCATAATGACTCCATGGCCTCGGGCGAAGCCTTGATGTTGTTGTCCCTCGAAATAGCATAGATGTTCTTCTCCTTTGTATGTGCAGGGATGCGGTGCATGGGCAGTCTTGGGTCCACTCGAACCAGCGCCGGACCAGACTAGTTGTCCCCAATTGTCGTAGATGTAAGGTCCAGGATCTAGATTGCGGTATGGTGCGAGCATGATATATCCTGGTGCAACTAGTTCCGGTCTTAGAAGAGTCATCTCGAGCATCGGCGCATGTAGATCCGGTCTCTGTTCGCGCAAGTTTGTTAATCATTGTCATTTGGGCAGCACGCGACAAAGTTGTTTGCCTCTTGCATTATTTGCGGGTTTTGCTTACTGAGCGGAAGATGTGTGTAGGACTCGTCTCATTATTAGGACCTGCTAATGCTGACCCTGCCAGCAAGAGTATTGAAGATAGAATTCGCGTAGAAAACATGATTGTGAGGGTATAAATGATCGAAACGATTTTGCAGCGGCCACAGGCCGTTTGGTGAACTGTTCAAGGAGCGAAAAGCAGTTGGATAATGAGATGCCGCAAAAGCAGAAGGGGTCTCTTGACAATTATTGTATCGAAGGCAGGCGCGGAAAGCCGTTAAGCAAAAGGGATAGGGAGTCGACGTTCAGCAACGGCGTGCCGGTCTGGGGCAGTCATGGTCTTTCTACATACGAAGACTGCAATAACCATTGCCAAGGGACCCGCAAGAAAGAAAGATACACACACGGTCCAAGCTAGGAGCAGAGCATGGTTGCATGACGGAAGGCAGAGATCGTGGGTCCCAGCATTGCAGTGGTGCGGCAGTCGGTCCAGCAATGATTCGACGTCAAGAACAATCAATCCTCTGCGGAGTTCGTCAAGCGCTCGTTTGCCGCGAACTGAACGCCACTGGAATGCCTCCATACGAGACCGGTGACTCGTCTGAACACCTCTTGCATCTCACGATTTCGAATAGAGAAGCGAATGGTGATCTGACAACAAGAGTGGTTGTTGTCTTAGGGCTCCACAGCGCAGTTCTCCAACCCCTCCACGCGGCAAACACTCAAACAGCCTTGGCAATGTTCGTCAAAGCCTTTTGAGATCGATTTTCTCACATTGTAGTTTCAGCATTTATCAGCGATATGCACCTATTATAGCTACACCGTTGCACGGGAATAGTATGTGGAACTCGTGGCCTCGTTGGAATGCGATTGCAACTGCCTCCAACCGTTGTACAGGGTAGCATTCGACAAAGACCATCAACCTGCAAAGCAAGATCAGCAAACGCGATTCATGGAGCCTCCTGTCAAGAAAGCACCGACTTCGGCAAACATGCTTCAACCACCCGAGTGGAACCCAAACAAGCCCCCTTCTCGGGACTCACTCTTTTTTCCCCTGGCCTCGGCGTCACTTCATGCTTTTCGCTAAGCCCTACCGCAAGTTTCGTCTTGAGAGCAGAAAGCCACCCGCTGTGTCAAGTCTGCTCTGCGAACCAGGCGGCATCAAATTTATGCTTGACCGATTGCGAGAAGCGCCGCTGATGGCAGAGTTGAGGGTTGGGATGTAAAACGCTCGATGTCAGCAATCTAAACAACTTCAGCACGATTGATTAGATTGTCAATTACTTGCTGCAACTTGCTTGCTGCAACTTGCTTGCAAAGCACGGCTGGTAAAAACATATCGGACTCGCACTCCTTTCTCGGTTTCGCATGGATGTGCTTTTGTCACCGAGAAGCTGTCATATATGATCAGTAGTCATCTTGTAGACGCGATCGGCCGCGTGTGATGTGTTAGGTAGATGTATAAGAGGCAGGAAACAAGGATGTTCTCTGACTCGGACGCGGAGTGATGTCTTGATTGGTGTCACAAATGCAAATGACGGAGGGGGCGGGAAAACAAAGATTGCGCATCTCGGAGAACTGTTTCACACGTGGTTGGGCGCAACAAATCGACCTCCAAACAAGCCACCGGAAGAATTCCCAAGATCTGACGATTGCTGGTGTTGAGGTGAGAGACGACGGAATTATTGCTTGAATGTTTTTGATTTGGTTGAAGAAATGTGTGCACCTAATGTCTGCTATGTAGCCGATGAAGCTAATGCGACCCCCAAACAATACAGCGATCCCATATGCTCAAATGCACTTTCCAAAAAGTGCCATCCATCCAGAAATTTACTCCGAGTGATAGTAGCCAGAACCGCAAGCCATGTCTGCCGTGAACGCCGTTTTTTGTATGATGCTCCCACAACGCTAACCTCAGGACTGAACGCCAGATAAAGACAAGAACTCGAGAAGTGTGCTTAAGACAACAGAGAGCCTCTTGAACCAACGAAGCGACGAATGGTCATAGCAGCGCTGAATGCTGTGGCAGCAACACTACCGCCAACAACAAGAGCGCGGAAAGCGACATTCATCATCTGAGCGCGGTTGCGGGCACGGCAGCGATCGACGAATCCATCCGTGTCATTGGTGTGGGGGAACTTCTTGCCCTCGGGTACAGGTACCTCGAGGAAGTCGCAAAGAGGCTCCCAACCATCGCCCATCTTGTACTCGAGGAGGTTTCCCTCTGGAACCATAGCCCTGACCTCGTCGTAGTAATCGATGTATTTTTGCTTTCCGTTCTTCTCAAAGTCGCCGCCAAAGAAGACGTCCCAGAATTTGCGCAACATGGGCTGGTAGAGGCCGGATCCCCAGTCGAATCTCGAGACCATCTTGAGCTCCGGGTCGTTTGCGCGCCAGTCAACAGTCTTCATGGTAGAAGCGTGCCATGTATCGACATTGCGAGTGGTGACGAGAACCTTGGCCTCGGGGTAGGCCTCGATAAGTTCCTTGGCGAAGGCGACAGCAGGCCAATCGCAGACGGCTTGGCAGTGTCCAAGAAGTTTATCCCACTCCTCGCGACCAAATTTGCCAACACCGTCGTATTTGGCGGCAAAGGCGTCCTGCCACATGAGGCAGTCTGGGGGGTTCTCAACCGATGCGGACATCATGTGGTAGCAGTCGTCGAAGCCGAGTTCCTTGAGGGCGGTGCGGAGAGCTGCATTGGTTGTCAGAAACTGTATGAGCGGAAGCGAGTGTCAATTGGCTTACAGGCAGTTCCAGTACGTCCGAGAACGAGAGCGAGAACACGCATGGGCACAACACGCTGGCACTTTCTGCGGTCAATGTCGGTGTCGGCCGTGAAAATGTCCGTGATGGGCTTGGGCGTGTAGGGCAAGTTTGCGTAAGCCATTGTGATGGTTGTGTGGATATTAAGTTATGGGCAATCGAAAGAGCAAACAGGCAGACGAGTGTAGTAGGTCGGTATGTGTGAGTTGAGGAGGGAAAGAATGGGAAGGATGCAACAGCGCAAGCGCAATGTTTTGAGAAAAAAGGCTGGCCGGCTAAGCGTAGTGTTTGATGAACGGGAGTGGGGAGGCAGACACCGAGACAGAAGATTGGCAAGCAAGAAGTGGCTTGTCGAAACGAAGCTGCTATGGCGTAGATATTGACTTGGCCGTCTTGGTTGAATGGGCAGTGCAGTCTTGATCAAGGGTAGCACTCCGACCCGTTCGATCTTCCCGCAAGCCCCTAACATGGTCGTCAGGAGAAGCCCACCATCCCCACTTCTGCGCGCCCTCTTACGACGTTGAACTCCATGTCCATGTTTGAGCATCCAAAAGCCGTGGCCGTGCTGCTAATCACTGCGAAACCGTTTCAGAACCGTGACGCGGAGTCGTTGCGTGGCCGGCACAAGAAGATGGCTTCTTGGCAAGAGGCGAGCGTGTGCATCCATGCCAATCTTTTTCATGTTCAACACTTTTTATCGGGAGAGACACATCAAAGGTTACTTTACGCGATCAAGCTTGCTACCAGTGTCCGTGAACAGCCGCTCGTTAAACAAAGGTCTGGTACTTGCCTCACGATAGCGTAGACCCGGGACATGTTTGCTCTTTCCTCGCTGCTTTGTTATTTTGCCTACGAAGAGAGGTTGGCAGTCTCGGATCCGATGGTACTTAGACTTTAAGCCCGACTCACCGTGCGGGACAGCCACGATCCCCAAGACAAGTTCGAGTGCACTTTTCATGCAGGAGAAACCAGCATGGCTTCGCAGCGAAAAGCCATCAAACCATGCGGCATGCCTCTTCCGTCACCCGTTGACGTTGCAATCTCGGTGTGTTCACCTGGGCCACCTCACTCGCTATAGAATCGATTTGACTCGCGCGGCCTCCTGACCACCTTGTCATTGACTCGTTCTACGTCCCCTGAAACGTTGCTCCATAACGATCAGCGCAGGTCACCATATCGCTCTCTATCTGTTGTAAATGCAGTATCGATTTGAGCCTCGCGTCTCAGAGACCATGAGTCGCAATCGTCTGCGTAAACACGACGACAAGGCCCTGGGGATGATCACAATTGAATTGAGTCGTCAGCTGTCTTGGACGCGATTATCAGGACTCTGGTATTCCCTCTGACAATGCATTCAATTCCAATTCAACTCCTGAAGTCCATCGCCGTATAACCTTCCTGTCCAGTACGCTATCCGATACGGACCCGAGGCAGTATAAGCTTAATGTTTGGACCACGCCTCGTATTCCCGGCTCGAAGGCTGAAGCCTCCTTCGGCTGTGGACGAGTGGTACGAACGGCTGTCATCCGAACGCGCTTTGCTTTGTGTATTTCCCTTGAACCTGCAGACACCCGCTGTCTACGGCAACTGGAACAGTGAATACAAGCATCGCACGGGTCTCGTCAAACACAATGCAGGTACTATGCTGCACATGTGCAGGGTTGCGAAACACTTTATGCCGTGTCGCGTTCCAGCAATCGTAACAGACTGCTAAATTGCCTGACTGGGAGAACTGCGACTCCGGTTTTCACCAGCACGAATTGAGGCGAAAGTCGACCCAAGTCCGCTTCTGCGGGCTTGCGCCAGTTTAAGAATAACTTGCATGAATTCGTTACTTCTCGTACTACGTGTTTGCCGTCCACTCTATGCCAGAACACCCATGGGATCCCAGAGGTCCAACACCTTCGGATCCTGCTTGAGTATATCCCTAACCTCTTGGCTGACTAAACTAGAATCGACAACCACTTGGTAACAGAACTACAAGGCAGGAATGTTTGATCAGCATACACGACTCATCGGTTCAAGGCGGGAGAGCAAACTTACCTCATCCATCCACTTGTCTGACATGACGAAGTATCCATCGGTTCCAGCGTCCTCACTCCAGGAATTCTCAACACGCCAGCGGATCGGCTCCCCGGAAGGTGACAGGTGTACAGCGGTCAACACCATTGCATGGGTCATTGCGCTCTCTCCAGACATGAGTCTTTCAGCCTTGGACATGCCCAGCTTGACATTGAACCCGAGTTCGTAGTCGACAAGATCAGGATCCATGATACCTAGTGTTGAGTCGCTGAACTTGCCAACGTCCGAGCCGAAGAAGACTGGCCAGCCCTTCTTGAGCATTTCAATGGCACCCTTCTTCCAGACTGGTTTGTCGACATTCACGTAGGTAACGTACTTTCCACCAGAGACGTTGGTGAGGAAGTCGACAGTCAGGAGCCTGTTGAACTCATTGCGTGGGTCGTTGGTCAGACTGATGAGATTATGAATATCAGTACCTCCCAAGGCACGTAGTCCATGAGTGTCGTTCAAACCACTGGCAAATTCCTTTGGCGACATCTTGACTGTCTTCAGCTTGCCGGCTTTGTCGTAGAACTCCCAGGTGAATTTGGTGTACGATGAGGGCGGGCGGCCTAGGGTAAGTGTCAAGATTCGGACAATGTCCTGCATCATCTGCTCTTTTGCTGCAGCTACAGAAGTCTCTGCAGTACTGGAGCCAGAGTTCCTGAGTGCTCTCAGACGCAAAGCGTCTTCTCTCAGTTTAGTCGTCAAAAGACGATCCATGACAGCCGAGTGCTGAGCATTGAAGGAGTCTGGGTAGAGAGTCTGCGGCACAAGACCGTACTTGGAAATAAGATTTGTTAACATCGCCCATTGACCACCATCACTGACTGGCTGGTCCATCAACGTCGCAACGAGACGATCGTCAACCGGCAGATCTGCCGTCTCCAGTATGCTCTCCAGGAAAAAATTGCTTTTCTCCAGCTTGTCAAAGAAGAAGAGGTACGCCTGACTGAGCTCAAACTTCTCAATGTTGTATTTCTTCATAATGGCAACGCGGAACACATTTGTAGCGGCGAAGATCCAACATCTTCCTGAGCTGCGCTGGTTAGTGACGGGAGAGCCCTCGAAGGGGATGGCGACATTGAATGTTTGTGTATCCTTGAGGATGGCAGAAGGCTTCTCGAGCACTTTTGACGGGTTTGCTGTTGAGAGTGCTGACAGAGCTAGACGATTTTTTGGATCTTGGAGGATCGTGTGGATCAAAGCTTCGGTTTTGGCACCGGATACGTGAGTTTGGCGTGTTGTGTGACTGTGATCTGTATTGGAATCAGCAGTTGATCTCGATAACAGCATGGTTGTTGGCTACCTCCGTTCTGGTATCCGACGTTTCGTTCAACGATCATACTGTCCGTCTCGCGGTCTTCAGTAATGCGGAAGCTATCGTACTTCTCCTGTAAAGCTTCGAGGTCCAGTCTCGACGACTTCTGTTGCTGCCTCTCTCTTGGTACCGACTCTGCACTACCCATATTGACCTATCTGCTGTATTGAGACTGTATGGAGAGTGTAATCACCACAGAATAACAGAAGCTACGACAAAGGAGCAGATGGAGATGGAAGATAGCTATATATGAGGCTTTTAACTGTCTGCCTTGTGGAACAAGCGGCAAGATAAGCTTGCGTGTTCGAGCGTGGATTGCAGCTGCCTATCTCGGCATTTGGTGCCCATCATGGTGCTTTCTGTTTACCCCGCTTTCTCCGGACCTTCAAGGTCGGGTTATCTCTGGTTTAGGGTCTTTCAATTCATCGAGTTTTTGGATTAAAGTGTCGGAATTGAAGATCGAGTGTTGGCCTGATATAATTTGAATTTGACATGGTGAAGTCTTGAAATTCGTGCTTAGGGAGTTGTATCGAGATGCCGTGCAAAGCGAATGGTTGATAGGGAAGGTTTTGATGCAAGAATAGCTCGAAACTCGATTGTCCAACAAACACTTCAATTTCCCATTGGCAGCGATCAAAATTGAAAGCAAATGAGTAACAAAGAGACCTTGTTTTCACAATGGAGTTGAAACGACAATAGTTCGTAGCTTGACGATGTATTTGGGACAATAATTTGAGACCAGGGTGACACCCGCTACAGTGGGGTGACCCTGGTACTTTCTACCTAGGTACATTGTAAAATCATAAATGGCAGAGCATGTCAAACCCGAAGCCCTGAATGTATACTGTTGACGATAAAACGAAAGCAACAAAACCCCCACCAATGCACCTTAAGAATGAATATGAAGGAAAAAACAAAGCCATCGGGCGCCCGGCTCACAATGTACACTCCTTGATTGTCGACGTAGATGGACTAATCCCAAGCACTCTCCTGCGAGTCTCTGACGCACTTTCTGACCTTTTTCTTGAAAGCAGGCGGGTCCTCGCGCCATTGCTTGCCAGCTTCGATGTTTGCGGGTGACTCGTCGTTTGGCGATGAGAGCATGCTGATGACGGAGAGCAAGATGGTTTCGGGGGTTTGGACGGGTGACCAGCGCTCGGCGGCGGATTCATAACCGTACTTGTCTTCTTCCGGGGGATGCAGGATGGAGATGCAGACTTCGCCGCTTTCGTAGACTGTAATGAGGATGATCAGTACAAGACAGGACAAGGTAGATAAGGAAGCACGACTCACTGTTGGGGTGCCAGATGGGCGTGACAAACTTCATCTTGGGCGGCATGTGGGGGTATTCTGAGGGAAAGTGCAGCAGACTCCTGAAGCAACCACCGCCGTAGAGACCGCCGCTCTCGTCGGGCAGCATGAGCATGACCTCCCACTCAAAGACGCTGTTGTTAACCAGGCCGCAGCTGATGCCGGGGATGTCCTTGTCGCTTTGCATTTGCTTGAATTGGCGACCCAGAAGGAGCGCCGAGCTGGACGAACCGCCAGGCGTGCCGAAGCGCGGTACTGGTGATGAGGTCGACATGATGTGTGTGTGTGGGTCGATCGAGGAGGGGTACTTTTGACGCGAGACGGTGGCGTTCTTGCTCGTGTGAACGCAGACGAAGAGAGAATGTGTTGGTCGGAGGTAGACGTGCGGGAGAGAAGTCAAGTGGCGTGGTAGAATTGCAAAATTGTTTGATAGCGGATGTTCTGCTTAGGTTGTGTGTAAGGAACAAGGACAAGTTCAAAGTCTCGAGGCTTCTCCTTCCGAGCAAAAGCCCCATGACGATCATCTCGCAGGGTCCGAGCCGACTGCCGACCGCCGCTCCAGCCCTATCGCTTTGTCCGATAAGAGCCTCCGCGCCAGTGACCCTTCGTTTCTTCTTTACAACGGCACAAAAATGAGACAACCATATCATATTTCAAAGACTATGGCTAGAACTAACACAAAACTCCACATCCATCATAAGCATCCTTTTCAGTCATTCCCATTCCGACTTTTTGTATCTAAGCAAAGCTGGTGCCAACGATGAAGCTGACATCGTTGTTGAAGCCTGTAGCAGAATCAAAGTCGTTGACACCTCCGTTGCTGGCAATGTATCCAACATTGTTGTAGTGACGGAAGAACTTGGCAGGGTAGCTCCACGATCTGATCGTGTTGCCGGTCACGAGTCCAGTTTGAGAGCAGAAAGTCGCGTCCTCCTTGAACGCCTTGGTGTTGTCGTTCTTGTTGAGCTGGAGCACGAAGTTGTAGTGTCTGATGAAGCTTCCGGGTGTGTCAACCGACTCAAACGAGTAGCAGTCGCTGTTTCCGAGACCGGTGCGGACAGTCCAGCTGGATTGCTGCTTCAATGCAGTGGCGCTGGATGATGTGACAACCTGTGTGTTGACAGTGGCTCCGCTGTGTGCCAGGTAGCGTGTGTCGTAACCAGGAGTCGTCACCTTGATCGAGACCTTGTTGCCCACGGTGAGGGGTGCGGTGTTCAAGGATGTAGTAGCATACTTGGCAGCAACGATGTTGGCCTGTACCGACGCTTCAACAGCGTCAGATGGGTAGCCCGAGGTCATGACACCCTCGTAGAATGTACCCTGAGCGCCGTGACTGTTATCACCACCAATACCAAGGATGATGGCACCCTCAAGACTCATGGGGTTGTATCCACCAACTGTGGGACGAGCGCCACTGTAGTATGTCGACAGAGAACCAGATGCAGCGTTGCCACCGCGAAGTGCCCACTGGTTGGGTTCTCCCTTGACCATTCCGGTGAAGAATCTGTTGTAGATCGAAGGGTCGGCTGCGTTCAACTTCGTACCCTGTCCTGAGAACAGACCGTTCTCGAGGTCAGCCATGAGCCAGGGGCCGCTGCCAGACCCGCTACCCCAGACTGTGTTGTTGCCGTAGTAAACAGCCTCCATATGTCCATTGCCAGTGTCTGTGTTGCTGACCTCTGCGTTTCCGTAGTCGAAGCAGCAAGCGTCGTTGTAGTGAGTACCATCAAGAACAGCGTACATGCCCTCAGGCTGGTTGCCAGTAGCTGTGCCGCTAACTTCGTCGTTTCTGTAACCAGTGCCAGGGGAGACGAATACACCGTATGCCTTCTTGCCATTCAGCGTTACTGGAGCTCCAATAGCACTGGCCAAGTTGTCCTGTCCGTTGACATCAGGTCCGCTGAAAGCACCCTTAGGAGCCTGATACAGGTGGTTTGCACGACCAGACTGATCGTAGATGACGCTAATCAGGCATGTAGTGCCTTTGCAGAAAGAGTCTTGAGCAGCAGCATTGGCGACACCACCAGCAGACAGAGGAGTAATGTCAGTGGTTGCACCGTCGGAACCTCTCTTGACTTGGTAGAGAGGGCCAGTGTAGGCATCGTACAATGCACGAGTAGTGCCATGAGCTGCTACGCAAGGAGTGCCGCCATTCTTGTAAAGATCGCAAGGAGCAGCAGCGACCAAAGATCCGGTGGCAGCCAAGCCCAGAGCGAAGTTCGACCTTGAACGCATGTTTGGATGATAGTCGAGGTGTCTAGAAGAGTGTGATGTGAGAGTTGGAGAAGAGCTAATAGTCGATAGAAGGGCAGCGTTGCCCTTTCTATTTATGTTCAGGCCCTGGTGATAGATGCATACAAATATCAATGCATACGAACTCACTTTTGATATCTACCGTAATCCGGCGGGATCAACAGGATGATTATGCTTGCCGTTGTTTACTCCAGTGGATGCTTCGACTAGTCCCATGACCACATCAAGCTTAGACTTGTAGTATTGCTGAACATCCCGCCGTAATTGCTGTAGTGTTGACCGCGAATAGTTGCAAGCTCCCCGCCGTTCCCCATATGATCCGTATAATTGTTCCGGTGGGGGTACGGGGTAGCCTGTGGGAGTCGAGGCCGTTCTCTTAGGCGATGTGCAGCATGCTGCTTCCATGCAGACGGGTGATTGTCGAAGTGTTCCAGGAACAGGCAATCAAAAGTCACCTTCCCCACACGTTACCACGCTTCTCCACGTACCTCGGGCCGCAGTCAAGCCTTGTGATCCTCTTGGTCCCGTCTTGGACGCCATTCCATCGAACATCAGTTTCAGAATGGTCAAGGAGATAGTCGCCTAGCTATAATTGGATGTGACGGTGCTCGTTCTTCCAGAACTGCAGGCAGTGTTTTGCAGGCTCAGACATTAGTATCTCACGAGTTGCGCACGTATCTCCGTCGCTTTCGGCACAAGTCCCAGTGGTCCATCGTTAATCGTCACGGGGTCAAGCTACGAGAGCTTCGCTAGAGATCGTCCCCGCTCGCTGACCATAAACGTATATTAAAATGCATATCACTAGCAATGTCAGCGATGTGACATTCATTTAGCTCACCTTATTATCCGACGCCTTGCAAGCTGCCTCTGTACTCGGCGTATTCACACGGGTGAATGAATTGATCTCGCTTGCTGATCGTTGCGCAGAGTAGAAAGTCGATAATTCGTCCGCGAAGGTTTGCAGTATAAGGCCGAGCTTTGCATGACCGCTACAGTTGGCTGTGGGTCGAGTCGACGTAGGTATTTCGCCTTTACGGTTGATTGTATGGCGAGAGAAATACTTGCACTCATGCCGGCCAGTTGTCGATGGAGGCGGAAGACTCGGTGCGAAGTAGGCGTGAGTTGGGCGTGGATGAGCCAAGGTTCGGCAATAATTTGAGCTGCCCGAAAATGCGGGTGAGATGGGGAAGCATTTCGCGAAGCTTTTTCGAGAAGCCTCATTCTCTCGCAACTTCGACGAGCCATACCTCACTATCGTTGTAACAATCTTTCCACGGTCGAGCTGTATAGCAAGCCCTACATATTTATTGGCTCGTGAAATCTTGGGGAGCGTATATCAACTGTTGTGTTCTGGACAGGAGTAAAACGTTATAATCATGTTTTGTCATGGTTACACATCTTTCCTTTCCATTTCACAGCTTCTACTCAAGATGTTCTCTTTTGGAATCACCGTCACCTTCCAACTTCTGGTGCCTTTCACAATGTATGTGATCATCCAGATCTGTTCCATTTCGGATTTTGATCCTGAATTACGTACTTGTAAAATGCCAAGTGGGCGGGTCAGGGTCGCAGCGTGCAATTGCTCTTTCAAGCCGCACCCCACAACACCTCATCTGGTCGATCAACCTCGTCATCCGAACAACATCAAGGCGATACCCTGACATCTTCCTGCATGTATTGAAACTTTGTAGCTCTGGATAGAAAAGAGATCTCGTAGCATTCCAACATGGCCGACCGTTCGTCTGACAAGTCATCCCCCTCATCATCATCACCGCCGACCAAGATGGTAGCAGCTAATCTCACCACGGTATTCAACACTCTCATCACTGGGCTACATATCCTCCATTACAATGGCGTCCTAGATGCATATGGCCATGTGTCTGTCCGCAATCCGAACAACGGCTCGAACTTCTTCATGTCTCGTAACCTTGCTCCTGCTTTGGTAGCCAACAGCAGCGATTTGGTCGAATACTATGTCGACGATGCTGCTCCAATCGATCCGAACGCTCCTAGTGGATTCATTGAAAGATATATCCACAGCGAGCTATACAAACGCTTTCCCAGTGTCAACAGTGTCGTTCACAGCCGTGGGTAAAGCGAGGGTACAGATAGCACAGATCAAGAGCCACCAGATGGCTCTTCGACTGTCGTCTGTACTTTGATCCTCCTCTTTATGGAAACATGCTAACTGTACCCTTACTTTTAGACTCGCCCCAGGTCGTCCCGTTCACCTTTAGCGGTGTCCCATTACGCCCATCCATCCACATGGCCGGCTTTTTAGGTATGCACAAAAGCCCTTTTGAGCGTGCTCTGCTCATACTTCGTGCTCAGGCGACGTCGTTCCGAACTTTGACATCACCCAGCACTACGAGCCAGGCGAGAAGCAAGACCTTCTTATTCGCACACAGCGTCTCGGAGCTGCGCTTGCGACTGAGTTCTCGTCGAACCACACTTTACCCAACGCAACACAGACGGAAGCCGACTATGCAGTGGTCTTGATGCAGAACCACGGTTTTACGACCGTAGCGTCGAGCATCAAACTCGCCGTCATGCAAGCGATGTACACGCAAACTAATGCAGGGATCCAGGCGACAGCCTTGACCATACAGAACGCATATCCCAACAATGGTCAAACAGGACTGGAGTATCTGACAACTCAACAGACTGTCGATTCCTGGACGACAATGTCTGGCACGGCAGACCGACCTTGGGGGCTGTGGAGTCATCAAGTTCAGTCCTCCAACTTGTATCAGAATCTGTTAGATCCAAACCAGACGCAGTCTGCTTCGCCTCTGATCTAATGCTTTATCATGCCAGCTGGATAGTTGGACGGACGAATCCTTCGATTGAAATAGGGTTGTGCAAAGAGGGAGTCGGTATTGACTTGGAACGTTAAGTTCTACTTTAGTCATCTTCAGCTTGGGATCTTTCAAGAACGTAATCTGTAGTTGACGACCTATTAGACTAGTTGCTGTGCACCTCAATGATACGTTTCGAACAAAGTGATGTTGCCCACCTGCGTTCGTGCTGTCCGAAAAGGAACCTGTTGCCAACATTTGCTGTTACTAACAAAACCCGATGACTACTCCGAGGGTGTTGTCTTTGATTTGTGAACGCAGCAAAACTAAAATAGGAGTTTCCAGTGTCCACTCAAAATTAGTATCCCCATCAGCACGTCGGAGGATATGCGACGAATACCTCGGTCGGAGCTTCTCACGGTGCATGACTTCCCACGGAGCACATCCACGGAAGTTCTCCGAAAAAAACACGACCGAGGACGACCGTGGCGGCTAAATCAGCGCACTCATATAGAACCTAGACCGCCCCTCGGGTTGCTCATCGAGTCCTGGTTTCTTTCCATCAACAAGCACAGCGAAGAGACAAGGACTAACGATGGTAGGTCTTCTGCAAAATCCAATTATCGGTCTCGTTGCAACGCGGTCGCTGGTCACACGCGACGCAGCTCCCGCTGTCGGAAACATATCCGTCCAACAAAAAACAAATCTGCTCTACGGAAGGCGCCTCTCCTCAGCTCTCGCTGCTGCCGTGTAGGCGCAATAGGATTCTAGCAAACTCCTCCAAACGCCGCACTTGCACCAACTCTGTATTTCACACTGGACACGACTCGAACAGCTTGATCTCGTTGACCACCGTCTCGTGGCAGTGTCGCCAAATTCGAATCGATCTGGGCGGTGCGTCATATGTGTAGCGAAAAACAGTTGTCTCACGGACTCGGATCAACTCGCATCTCTGCATCAAAGTTCGCCGGATCTTCCCGCTTGGACTCGGATCTCGATCCAGCCTGATTCTTCCTCACCACACTCGCGTGGACCACCGGGACAAGTGCAGCAGTAGACTCAGGTGATTCTCTAGCATGAGTAGGGCTATTGATCTTGATGCTATCGCTGTGTTCAACGACCATCGACACATGTGCTCAGGCTCCAAGGTTGGCTACGACCCTTGTTCGGTGTCTTCAAGCCCGTTGATGATTCAACATCCGTCACCTAACTTCTCTGGGCGATGGAGCGTTGTTTGACCGCCTGCGGCCCCTGATGTCAGACAAACCCGAGGCAACGTTCCAGTGCAACCTAACTCCGGGCACAACGTGGCGAGAGGTTCGTGTAGAGGTCGATTCCTTGGAACTAGGGCTTGGTGGCTTGATCAACCACAGCTTCCGAGATCTAGGGTCACGCCCTAAACGATGCGCAAGCAGGCCCCTGTACAAGCCGCTCGGGCCAAAGTCGTCCTTTCGGGGCAAACTTGCAGACTTCGTTGCCCCTTCTCTTCCTCGATCGCCTAGGTTTGGCAGAAGCATAAGCTCATGAATGGTAAGTGACTCGTCGACAGACCGTTCGCCGACTGCGGACGGCTCTTTGACTACACAGATTCCCGAACAATACCCAGCTCTAAGGACAAGGGTAGCGAGGGTACGTATTAATACGGCGGGCCATCATATCAAAAGCACACCTTAATTAAGGTTCCACTCGATCAGTTTACCGTTGAATTGTAGCTGCCGACCACGGCGTCTTGGTTTCCATTCAAGGGCTCAAGGATATCTCAGGCTTGCTCATCGAGAGAGATAATTTCTTGCTCGATGTGCTCGTTGTAAGTTGTCTGTATTATGCAACAAGACTCCGCATCGGAACGTAGCTGCATTCGTGACCTCTGGTTGGTGGAAGTTCTAACGGGAACTTGGCCGTTTGGAGAAATTTATCTTCCGAAGGTTGATGATACCCCGAGTCTCCAGAGTCTAGCGTCGAATCTCCAATTCGATGGGTCTAAGCCTTGTCTAATTCCGACTTTGGAAATTTCGCGCGTACACTGTTTAAGGGACTACTAACAAGACGGCCTGGCTTGAATATAGGGCATGCGAAGCCGTCGTTTGAGAACCTTCTTTGCCAACACAGTATGACTTATGTCAACTGCTGATTGTCTTTCTTCTAAGCAGACAACTTTTACCTTCTTCATTAACACTCTGCTGACCATCGACATCGGAATTGCAGGCAGCAGACAGATATTGAAGGATCGATCAGCCCGCACGCGCCGCGAACACCAGAACTCACAACTCTCCTCTCAACACCGCAACAATGTCATCCTCGAATCTCTTTCGGCCGCTCAAGCTCGGAAAAATCGAGCTCAAGCATCGTGTTGTAATGGCTCCTCTCACCAGACTCTTCACAGATGAGGAACACGTCCGATCGCCAGTAGCAGTAGAACACTATGCCCAGCGCGCTTCTGGAGGTGGTCTTGTGATCGCCGAAGCAACTGTTGTGTCTTTGGAGCTTGGAGGCGGCAAATACACACCTGGAATCTGGACGCGTGCTCAGATCGCTCAGTGGAAGGAGATCACAGACGCCGTGCATGCGAACGGAGCTCACATGTTCCTGTCGATAGACTCCCTCGAGCCGCTAGCAGATGCATCACTTTCGGCAGACAAAAGAGAACGACAAGCCAGCGAATCGAGCGGATTTTCATCCCTCTCTAGATGCGATTCACCTTCAGAGTCCCCACCCAGTACCATAAACGAAGAAGAGATCAAGTCGACAACCAGAGCTTTCGTCCAAGCTGCAAGGAACGCCATTGCTGCCGGCTTTGACGGAGTCGAGGTCGGCGCCAACGGCTACTTCATCTACCAGTCATTACACAGACACACAAGCAAGTACGGCGGTCATGCTGAGAATCGTATTCGCTTTGCACTCGAAGTGACGGTCGCGATCGCAGACGCTATTGGTGCTGAACGTGTTGGCTTCCGCATGAGCCCCTCCAGCGCATTCCGATTGTCCAGTCTCGCGCCCGAGTTTGCCTCGCTAACTCAGCAGCTCAAAGGACTGAACCTGGCCTATATTCACATCATCAAGTCTCACGCGATCACCAACATCGAGTGCGATACGTACGAAGGCATCAAACCGTTCCTCGCAGTCTGGGGTCAGTCCTCGCCAGTGCTTATTGCTGGAGATTTCACGCCCGAATCTGCCAGAAGCGCCCTTGACACCGAGTACCCCAATAGCGATGTTGCTCTTGTCTTCGGCCAACAATTTCTTGCACTGCAGGAAGCAAAGCTTCCAGTCGACGATCCGCTCGGCTTTGAGATTTCGGAGCTCAGAAGCCTGAATGCTAGTTTCTACACTGGATTTGTATGAGGAGGAATACAGTACAGCTTTGAAGCATGCATACAACGATAGACACATTCGATCCGGAGCCGCCTCAGTCATCGACCTTCCACCAAGCAACTGCACACGCCTTTTCACGGACTCGACATTAGGGTCAGAGTGGACTCGCTGCATGTCGACACTGGCCTCCGCCTCTCCTTGGGATAGCTTTATCCAGGTTGGAGAAGGAGCGGTCCGGAGGAATGTTCGAATGTGCCACAAAGATGGCAAGGACTCTGCCAGACACATAATTCCAATATGCCTTGGAGACTCGAGCACGTTGCACAAGGTCACAAGCGACTATCTGGCTTGGACTCGACGGGATTGTTTGCAAGCACAATGCTCGAGGTCTATCACGATTACGGCTGGATCGAAGAGAAGCCACCATACCACAAACACTGCCCATGTGACAGACTCTCCCTCTACTCAGAGGCATACGGACTGATCTCCGAACACTTCAACAGTGAACTTGGCATCTTCATCATCTATAGATAGGCACAGATCGATCGAGAACCAGCAATCTCAGATAGACGAGATCTACCCATCCAAACAAACAAACCCAAGTCCATTGTTTCTCACGTACCATTAAGCGTGATCGGAGACACCGAAGCGATGTCAACGGTCACGGGCTCCGGCTCTTCAGACAACCGAGACAGCCCGTTTTCCAGTATTTGAGATGGTCTGGTCCGTCTTTTTCGCCAAAAGTCTTGGCCATCTGAGTAACACCTCCCGAGCCGCAACTTCTATCTTGTGAGTAGCGAGCACGCTATGTTGCTTGGTATGTATTGTAGAGCGGAGATTTGTGGTAGACTCGATCGTTTCAGTCGGCAGTGTTGTTGTCGTCATGTGGGGGCATCAGCTTCCGAAACTCGACCATGAACCTTCTATCGTTTAGGGAAAATCAAAACTATGCTTTATTTGACAAGACTGTAGAGATGTGCAAGAGCACAAGGTGACCTTCCTAAGATTCGAGTTCGTTTGACAGTATTTTTCGGTCTCGTCTCCGATACTCCATGAGATTCAGAAGTGATACAGCGTCCGATGGCTTCAGATGGCAACGCCCGAGATACAGCAACATAAATAGCCTCGTCCTGACAGAATAATAGACTCTGAATTCGCATACAGTGCCAGGATGATGACAACAAGAAGCAAAACTGTATTGTATATACTTCTCATGCTAGAAGCAAAAAGAAAAGCAAAACATACAGCAGCAGGGATTCCCACGTGGTCACCCACCGTAGTACTAATCTGCCGTTCAACTGCTTATGTATGGCAGAGCGGACGGGATGC